>PVJH01002557.1:0-165145 GCA_004026705.1 Nesogale talazaci | reverse complement strand
GAAGGCGCCCCCCACCGTGCTGACCGTGTCCTGGAAGCGCCGCTCCATGTACCTGTGAAGCAGCGACGTCTTGCCCACGTTCATGTCCCCCAGGAGCACGATCTTCACGTCCGGCTTCCTCATGTCCCCAGGAAAGCCTCCCCGGGCCCCGGCCCGTGCGCCCCGGGCGCGCCTCCCCGCTCGGGAGCCCGCAGGTCGTTGCCGCCGGGCAGCCGTCGGGCCGCGGGCTGGGGAGCAGCGCGCAGCCTTCTGCAGCTCCCGGCGCCCCGGAGGACGGAAGAGGAAGCGCGGGCCGAGCCCGCAGCGGGCCGGAGCCACCGACGTGGGGCTCAATTTTCCAGACTTCTGAATTAAGTGTAAGCCAGTCATTTTGAAACCTTGTTTGTCTTTGCTTTAAATAGCAAACTTGGTCAGCTGACTGAAAGAAACCCATATTTATGTCCACTCCAAAGAAAGATGGCAATAGATGCAGAAGGCAAGTAAAATTTGCTGATTATAACTCAGAAGTAATTTGCAGTGATAGGTCAACAGGGAACTGCCAGAAATTCATGTTGGATTCATAAGAGGATGTGCTATGAGGTACATAGTTGCTGTACATCAAATGAATCCGACTGTAGCTGAACTTTGCATCTGTTTCCCACTCTTCTGCTGTTCTGCGGAGTCCTGGCACTGTCAGTTGACTACCAAGGGTGGGTTCTCTCGACGGATGGGAGACCTCTGCATCCACCAGCCTGTGTTTCTGGCTGTCGGCTTCATTATCCTGCTTCCTGTTCATCAGCTTCCATGATTCAGAAGAAGCTTGAATTGAACTGGATTGGGCCTAATCTATTTCTATAACTGTGAAAGCTATTTCTTGATATAAATCTCTTTCTACACACAACACATACAAACATCCCTCGTTTTGTTTCTCTGGAGAACCCAACGTAACACATGGGGCATCTAAACAAGAATGCAGCATTAGGATTGGTGAAAGAATAATGAAAAAATTCAGTACTCACAGGGCACACTCTTATTTGCTTAAAGTAAAGAGCACTTGAAGAGCTGATGAAGTTTTCAGTATGGACTATACTTCAACCAGAAGAAAACACAATCCCTCACAAATAGGCCCTTAGCCAACATTATGATAAATGCAAAAACATTGAAATTGTCAAGGATTTAATTTAACTTGGGTCTGTTACCAATGCCATGGGAACAGTAGTCAAGAAATCAAAAGATACATTAGATCGGGAAAATCTATTGCAAATGATCTCTTAAAGTGTTCAGAGCAAAGATGCCACTTTGAGGATTGAGGTGATGCAAGTCAGATATTATCAGTTGCTAAATGTGCATGTGACAGCTGAATGTTGACTAAGGAAGACCAAAGAAGAATCAATATATTTGAATTAAAGTGATCACAACTAATACCAGATACCACGGACTTCCAGAAGAATGAACCAATCTATCTTGGTATAAGTATAGCTAGATACTCTTTAGAAACGAGGATGTCAGGGCTTAGTCTTACATATTTTGGACATGCTATCAGCAAGGACCAGTCCCTGCAAAAGGGTATCCTGCTTGATGAAGTAGAGGAAAATGACAAAGAGGAAGCTCCTCAATGAGATGGATTGGCATATGGCTGCCACAGTGGATTCACTTGTAGGAGCAATTATGAACGTGGTACAGGACCAGGCAGTGTTTTGTTCTGTTGTATAGTCATTATGAGTTGTAACCAACTAAATGACACCTAATGGCATTGCTACCATTTTGGATATGTCTGTATGCTTTAGGGGAAGCTGACATTCTCTGGAGAAAAATAAAGAAGGGAAAGGAGATAGAGAGTGCCTAAAAGGGTAGTATAATTTTTTATAGGACTGATACGCCCTTTTGGACTTCCTGGGTGATGGATGCTGTTAACATGAACTGGAGCATGGTTCTACTCCAACACACATGAGGCTGCCCTGAATTGGAGCCAGGACACTTGGTTTGATACGGCTAAGCTACTGTAAGGACTTTGACATTTATCTGGCAAAAGTTGGTCGGCAATTTTATTTTGAATAGCTTTTACTCTTGGCATAGTTTTAGATTTAGAGAGAAGTTGCAAAGATAGTAAGGAGAGTTTCTATGTACACCTCATACTGCTTCTGTTCCCCTCCTAATATCATCTTACATTGTTAGTTGTTGTAAGGTCAGACCTGGCTCATCTGTTACAGAAAGAAATGCTGCCTAATTGTGCACGTGGGTCCATTGTTTTTGGCTATTGTGCTAGTCCATCTCACTGAGGATTTTTTAAAATTATTGGTTTTGTTTCCATTTTCCTTGACCTTCTACTTTACTGACCACAATGTTCTTCTCTTGTGATTGGTCTTTACTGATAATATGTCCAAATTAAGAGTCTCACTATCCTTGCATCTAAGGGCCAGCTATATTTCTTATTTTTCTGTGGCGCTTCTCTCAAAATTAAAAAAAAAAACCATTGGTAGATACATTCCTGTTGGTTAAGCTCCAGGCTTTAAGAAGCTATCACCAGTTTTTCAGTTAATACCTTTTTGCTGTTTTCAGGACTCAATCTAAGAAATCATATTGCATTTAGATCTTATGTCGTCTTTGTCTCTTCTGGCCTGTTTCCCCCTTCTCCCCTTGTTTTCCTTGACCTTACCAATATTGAAGAATGTTTAGCTGGTATTTTGTAGAATGCCCCTCAGTTGGATTTGTCTGATGTTTTTCATCATGATTAGAGTGGGGTTATGGGTTTTTCTTTGGAAAGAATACTACAAAGGTGGGGAATGTCTTTCTCCCCTCATCATATCAGGATCATGTAATAGCCATGAAATAAGGTGATGTTAACCTTGATCACTTGGGTAAGATGGTATCTTTGAGGTTACTCACCCTAAACATAATATTTCTCCTTTACATCGTCATTTCTTTGTGAACAACCAAATCTAACTCATCTCAACTGACTGTCTTTTGTTGTTGGTGGTGTTTTTTTTTGTTTTTTGGGGGGGCATCACTGCCCTCTGGTGGTGGGAGTAGGAGACCCAGTCTTCGCTCCTATGGAGCCGCTGCTGGAATTGAACCTCCATCCCAGTGGGCCGCAGTCCTGTGCACAACCATTATGCCACCAGGGCTCAGCCTGACTGTCTTTTTAAGAACAGTTTTCAGGACATATGATTCATGTACCATACAAACCAATGATTTAAATATATTCAAAAGAGTTGTGTAATCATCACCACAGTCAATTTTAACACATTTTCATCATTTTGTACCCATTATTATTAACTCCCTATTTCCTCCTAACCGAACTCTGCCATACCCTAATAAATGATGAATCTAACCACTGTCTGGAGACTATTTGGAGGTTCGAGCAGGGAGTGAAGCTACTTATATACCCTTGACTGAAGGGTGGTCCTTCTTCTACTAGGGAAGGTCATCTTTTTCAACTGAGCGTGCAGCTTCGGGAGAGACACACATGAAACAGTGAGGGAGGAAGGGGAAATCGCCTAGCGAACCAGATCAGTCAAATCAACCTGGTTATCAATGGGGTGACAGATGTCCCATACACATAGCCCTCACATCCTCTATTCATTGTCTTTATAGAGTCACTGATCCTGGATTACATGTAAAGAAAATCATACAAACAAACAAAAAACACTCAACAACAAAAAACCACAAGGAAACCTCAATCTAAAAGCAGAAAAAAGATGAAAACTAGATCAAATTAAAAATGGATCATAAGGGAAAACAAATGATAAGCTGTTAAATGTTAACCTAACTATACCTTGTGGTGCAGTGGTTATGAATTGAGCTGCAATCCGTAAGGTCAGTAGTTTGAAATCACAATCATCTGGTTGGGAGAAAGACTGGACTTTTCCCATAAACAGTTGTAGTCTTAGAAACACGTAGTGGGGTACACTTATGAGCCAGCGTTAAGTCAACGGCAGTGAGTTTCATTTTTTTTTTTTTTTTAGTATATCAGCAGTTTGAGCCTTGGTAGCATAGTGGACCACATACTGGCCAGACAACTGAAAGATCAGGAGTTCAAATCCACAAGCTGTTCTTCAGGAAAAAGAGGCGGCTACCAGGTGCCCCAAAGATACATAACCTAGGAAACCCAAAGGGAAAACTCAATTTCACTACAAGTCAGAACTGGCTTGAAAACAGTGAACTTGGGTTTGATCGCTGCAGTCATCCACTTGCCAGTGCATTCTGTCTGAGGGACAGGACTAGTTACATCCCTGGTTGTGGCAGTCATGTGCTTTTGTTAATTTTATGATTGAAATGTAGGGGTGGAGTCTAGCCTGTTAATCTGGAGATAGCCATTGAGTAGCCAATGAGGCCTCTGTGTGGGCATGGCTTTCTCCTGAGACTTCTGGGAAATCTCAAGATATTTCCCTCATGAAGATGAGAAGCTATCTTCCCCAGCGGTTGGGAGTTAGTTTCAGAGACGATGAATCACAGACAAGACAAGATGGCAGCATCTGAGGAGCAGGAGAAGCCACATGGCTTGGCCCTGATGATGGAGCCAGACCTTTGAAGCTGGAGATGTCACGTGGGGACCCCTGCCAGCGATGAGTTGCTTCTGTCACTACTGGATGCTGTTGATGAGCCCTGAGCCATGGAAGTGAGGAGCCATGGGGAGACCGCTGCCACTGCCGGGATTCTACACCCACTGACCTGTGACTTTGTGATTCGGAAGGAGACATTAGAGACTGGTGTCAGGCATATGAGTTAATATCAGACTTGTGACTTTGA
Source organism: Nesogale talazaci (assembly GCA_004026705.1). Classification (NCBI taxonomy): domain Eukaryota; kingdom Metazoa; phylum Chordata; class Mammalia; order Afrosoricida; family Tenrecidae; genus Nesogale; species Nesogale talazaci. The sequence continues at coordinate 160,417 of PVJH01002557.1, read as the reverse complement.
ACTGGAATGAGTTGGGATGCTTTCTTAATGTCCCAGTCCTCTTATATATAAACCTTTTCCTAATACCTATATGCGTGTCTATGAAATTTGTTCCTCTAGTCTACCTGGACTAACACACTGGTCAATGGTCTGAGGAAACTCAATGGAGTTTTAGTCTGCATGGGGACTCTGCACTGAATTTTGGACTTTTATTATTATCTACAGCCTATTGCAAACTGGTGCACCTAACTTAAGCCCTAGTACAATTCCCTCCTCTGCTCTTGGATTTTTATTATTTTTTTGGATTATTTTTTCTTGGATCACATGGGCGGGTGTGATTCTTCTATATGGACTTAGCTGATTCCTCAGTTGGATGGCTATTTGTTTTTAGACAAGCATCTTAGTGCCCATTTGCTATTCCTTTGGATAGCCAATCACAGTCTGATTTCTTCACTATGCTTTGCTATAGCAACCATATCTTCATGAGGGCAAATATTAAGCATCATAAAAACTAATTATTCTTAGATTAAGCGTGAACTCCAATGAACTGACTTTCTTCTAAAAAAATTGATCTTTGATACTGTGTTTCAACATCCTTGATATTGAAACTGTCTTGTAGGACAGTGGGTCTCAGTCTTCCTAATTCTGCAACCCTTTAATACAGTTCCTCATGTGTGATGACTCCCCAACCATAAAGTTCTTTTCTTCTTATTTTTTTTAATCATCCTACTAGGGACTCATACAACTCTTACCACAATCCATACATATATCTATTGTACATTGTGGCAGTCACTGATCTGTGTCAATTTCAGCACTCAGAGTGTAAGGGTGGAGTCTAGCCTATCAATCTGGAGATAGCCTATGAGGCCTCTGTGTGGGCATAGCTTTCTCCTGAGAATTCTGGGAAGTCTCACGGTACTTCCCAATTGGAAGTGAGAGCCTATGGATTCAGTCCCTCGGAGACACACTACTGACAAGATACAAGTTCATTTCCTTGGAGATGCTCGACTGACAAGACAAGATAGCAGCATAGATCCAGAGTCCTAGGAAGTGGAGGAGCTGGAGCAGAAGCGACATGGGCTTACCCTGATAGAACCAGATGTCTGAAGCCAGAAAAGTCACAGAGAGACCCTTGGCAGTGCTGGGGTCTACAGTCAATGGATACTGCTGATGGACCCTAAGCCCTGGAAATGAGGACTGCCACTGGATCCACAAGACTCTGCACCCACTGGCCTGTGATTGTCCTGGTGTCATTGCAAGTGCTTCGTGAGTTGGAAGGAGACTTTACAGATTGATATCAGACAATTGGGCTAATATCAGTCTTATGATCTTGGACTGGACTGGATTGGGAAGCTTTCTCAATGTTCCATTCCTCTTGTATATAAACCTTTCCCTTATATCTATATGCAGGTTTATGAATTTGTTTCTCTGGTCTACTTGGACTAACACATATGTCAAACACATTTGTACATTTGTTGTCCTCATCATTCTCAAAACATTTGATATCAGCTTCTCATTGGTATCAGCTTCTCATTTCCCCCCTCCCTCATGAACCCCCTGATAATGATAAATTATTATTATATTTTGTCATATATTACGCTGTCCGATATGTCCCTTCACCCACTTCCCTGCTGTCCATACCCCAGGGAGGTGAGTATATGTAGATCCTCATAATCAGTTCCCCCTTTCTACTCCACCTTCCTGCCACCCTCCCAGTATCACTACTTTCGCCACTGGTCCTGGAGGGATCATCTGTCCTGGATTCCCCATGTTTCTGGTTCCTATCTGTACCAGTGTACATCCTCTGGTTTAACTGGATTTGTAAGGTAGAATTGGAGGAAGGGTTGGAGGAAGAGAAAGCATTGAAGAACTAGAGGAAAGTTGTATGCTTCATCATTGCTACACTGCACCCTAACTGGCTCATCTCCTCTCTGAGACCTTTCTGTAAGGTGATGTCCCATGACCTACAGATTGGCATTGGGTTCCTCATTTACAGTTACATAATTTTTAGTTCTTTGATGCCGATACCTGATCCCTTTGACACCTCGTGGTTGCATAGGCTGGTGTGCTTCATCTATGTGGACTTTGTTGCTTCTGAGCTAGATGGCTGCTTATTTATCTTCAAGCCTTTAAGACCCCAGATGCTATATCTTTTGATAGCCAGACACTATCAGCTTTCTTCACCACTTTTGTTTATGCATACACTTGTCTTCAGTGATCATGTAGGGAAGGTGAGCATCATGGAGTGCAGGTTTAATAGAGCAAAGTGTTCTTGCATTGAGAAAGTACTTGAGTGGAGGCCCAATGTCTATCTGCTGACTTAATACTAAACCTATAAATATGTGCATGTAGATCATTTCCCCATCATCACATATAAATACATTTACATATGCACATGCCTGTATTTAGGCCTCTATAAATGCCCTTTGCCTCCTAGATCTTTTATCTATTTTCTTTTACTCTCCTCTTGCCTCATAATCATTCTCAGCCTTCATTTGAGTTTCTATAATTTCTCTTGCTTATATTACCCTTGATAAATCCTTATCAGGCCTCTCACACCCTCCTTGCCACTGATTTTGAATCACTTGTTGTTCCCTTGTCCGTGGGCATAAAATTATTTTTGTTGCTACTTCATAAGGGTAATTTTGCTACTGCTGTGAATCAGCCGACTCCTGTGAAAGGGTTGTTCGACCTCCAAAGGGGTGACAACCCCCAGGTTGAGAACTGCTGTTGTAGGAGAATAAAGATAAAGTTAGTATAGCAGGTAAAGTTTATGGTGACTGGGACCAGCACACTCACTGAGGAGGAGATAGGGAATGTCTGGATTTGTGTTCCCAACTTCTTACAGAAAGACCCCGATCCACTTGTGCTGTATGGATAGATATGGATGTTACAGTGGAGCATGGTTCCTGGGTGACAGCTTACATTCCATTACTGACAATGGCTAGAGATTTAAACTCACCCAGTGGCTTCAAAAGATCCTGATAAAATAATGGTTAAGTGCCTACTTGACAACCACAAGGTTGGTAGTTCAAACCCACTCGTCACTCTGGGGGAGAAAAAAGAGGCTATCAGCTTTTGTAAATATGTAGAGTCTCTGAAACTTCAGAATCATCTCAAAGGCAGTGAGTGTTTGGATGGATTAGTGGGTTCAAGGAAGCAAAGGCGTGTCAGTCATAAAATCTGCTTCCCTAAAGATTTCCACTAAGAAACCCTTTGGGAGGGTGCTGGACAGTACGTGGGCAGCATTGCTCTGAATTGGAACAGACTTGATGGCAGTGAGTTTTGCTTTCTTAACAACAGAACACTCCCAAATCATTTCCTTCTTTTCCTGTAACTATGAGTGTGGGATTTTCTTTCTTTCTCTCAATTTATAGTTGAATGTAATAATTGTTAGATGAAAACATAGCGCAGCGCCTTTCAAGATGGAATTGATAAAGGAGTATCGATCCTGCCCTGCCACACCCTGGTCCCAGGATGAAGAACTCCTCTTGTACATCATCCCAAACAGTATTTCCATTCTCCCTTCATTTGTACTTGCCAAGTCTACTTTCTAGAAGTATCTCTCCTCACATCTTCATGCCATGTTTGGTCTGCTTGATTTGAGATTAAGAGGGTTTATTAGGGGTTACCACAAGTCAGGATCAGTAAACAGTAAGGACACAGTTCTTGATCCACAGCAGCAGCCACTTTAGGACTCTCAGCCAAGTGGTTCCTTGGCTTCTGCCTTCCTGGACCAAGGAGCTCCCATGTCCCTCAGTCTCAGTCCTACAGTCTTTGTACTACTTCTTTTACTCTGTATCAAGATCTCTGTTGTCTTCCAGCATCTCCTTCAGATAGAGATCTGGAACATACTCTTCCAATGGTCCTGGGCTCTCTCTCTCTCTCTCTCTCTCTCTCTCTCTCTCTCTCTCTCTCTGTTTTCAAATGGCTCCTAGACACAAAGGAATGGCTGTGATGGAGTTGTGGTTTCTTTTAGAGACCATACCCCGGGAAACAAGAGACATCGACTGAAGTCACACCCTCTAGTCAAGTAGTCTAAAGGTACCTCTCACCCTAATCCTGTAATAGAGAACTCCTTCCAAAATGGGATTATAGTGACAGACATAGAGTCTAGAATGATATTGTGTAACATAAAGAGTTATGGCTAGAAGGGCCATTTTAACTGACTGCACCTCACTCTATTGAGTGAGTTTGCCCTGGGGAGTGAGTAATGCTCAGACACTCTTGGCTGTTTTTCCAGTGGGTGGTGTATTGGTTTCCGGGGACAGGACCTGGAGCAGTCACCACTAAGCCTCAGCGCACTCTTGAGGGATGGGGCTTTCAGTGCCAGAAGAGTCTGAGCCCTCAGGGTGCTGGCCTCTGCAGCTGTCAATCAGTGGTAGTGAAGCAGATGGGACACTAGCCACAGAGCTTTTGCCTCTAGGATGAATGGTATATTCTCAAAGGCAGGCATAGCTGGGGCTTGACACTGGGCATGGGGCCCCTGATATTGTCAAAAGAGGGGAACCCATTATGTGTGTTCACTACTGCTAACTTATTTGACCAAGTTCTCCAATTGGATAGCATAATCATTTTGTGAGATATCCAGGGAAGGTATCATTCTCTTGGCTTAAAAAAAAAATGTTGGGACTTCTCCAAATCACAGATTCCTTATTGGAGACACTGGAGGTCTGCTACTCCTTATGGAATTTCCTTTTCTATCCCTGGTTGAGAAGTGATGGTTCGGACCTAGGCAGGGGTGCCATTGAAGACAGGTCTGGCAATCTGCTTCTGAAAGGTCACAGCCTTGACAACCCGATGGAGCAGTTCTACTCCGCATGTGTGGGGTCACCATGAGGATGAATCAACAGAAAGAACAACCCTACCTTCTAACATTTGGGCAAGTCAGCATCAACTGTCTTTGCCAAACAGTTGATATGGTGTAGGCCACTGACCCATGAGCACATTTTCTTTATCTTTTTTTTTATCATTTTATTGAGGGCTTATACAGTTCTTATCATAATCCATCCACCCATACATTGGGTCAAGCACACTTGTACATATGTTGCCATCATCATTTTCTTTCTACTTGGGTCCTTGGTATCAGCTCCTTATTTACCCCCCCCCCCTCTCCTTTCCCTACCCTCCCTCATGCACCCTTAATAATTTATGAATTATTATTATTTTTTCATATCTAACGCTGATTGATGTCTCCCCTCACCCACTTTTTTTGTCCATCCCCCTGGAAGAGGGTTATATGTAGATCATTATGATTGTTTCCCCTTTTCTTTGCCCACCTTCCCTGTCCCCTTCTGGTATCACTACTCTCACTATTGGATCTGAGTGGTTTGTCTGTCCTGGATTCCCTGTTTTTTCCCCACACTGTTAGAGTTTACATGCTCTGGTCTAGTCAATTTGTAAGGTAGAATTGGCGTCATGATAGTGGGGGCAGGGTGGTGGTGGAGAGGAAGCATTGAAGAATTAGAGGAAAGTTGTATGTTTCGTCGGTGCTATACTGCATCCTGACTGGCTTGTCTCTTCCTTGTGACCTTTCTGTAAGGGGATATGCAATTGTCTACAGATGGGCTTTGGGTCTCCACTCTGCCTCTCCACTCCCCATTCACATTGATGTGATTTTTTTGTTCTGGGTCTTTGATGCTTAATACCTGATTCCATCGACACCTCGTGATCACACAGAGTGGTGTGCTTCTGCCATGTGGACTTTGTTGCTTCTGAGCTAGATGGCTGTTTTTTATTTTCAAGTCTTTAAAACCCCAGATGTTATATTTTATGATAGCCAGGCACCATCAGCTTTCTTTATCACATTTGCTTATGCACCCATTTTATCTTGAGCGATTGTGTTGGGAAGGTAAGCATCACAGAATGCCAGGTTACTAGGACAAAACGTTCTTGTGTTGAGGAAGTACTTGAATAGAGGCCCAGTGTCCATCTGCTACCTTAATACTTAACGTATAAATAGATGTACATAGATTTATTTCCCTATTGTTATATAAAATATATTTACATATATACATGCTTGTATTTAGAGCACTATAAATGAGGGGAGCACATTTTCACCTGGTCCTTTGCTGGCCCCCTTCCTGATCTCCCTCTGTGTCAATTGTGGTGGCACCATTTTTAATGTGTTGGACTGCTAACCCCAAGGTCAGCAACTTGATGCCCCCCATCACTCTGCAGAAGAAAGATGATGCTTTTTACTCTTATAGAGAGTTACAGTCTCAGAAACCCAGAGGCATCGTTCTACTCTGTCCTAGAGGGCTGAAGAATGGAGTCAATGACAGCCAGTTTTTTTGGTCACGACACCTGTGTGACTTTAGGGACATTTATTATTTTTCCCATCATGTTTTTTTTTGGGGCGGGGGCATCACTGCCTCTGGTGGTCGTGGGCACTACCCAGTGCTGCTCCTTAGAGCTGCCGCTGCTGGATTTGAACTGCTAAGTCCGAGGGCCGCAGTCCAGCACTCAACCACTTATGCCACCAGGGCTCAGCCCCCCATCATGCTTTTTATGTGTATGTTTTCTTAAAATATTAAGAAACAAATCATGTCTTCAAAGGTGTTTATTTATCATCTCTACTTCCCACTACTTTTAGGTGACCATAGGTTTTATTTTTCTACTCCATACTGGGCTACTCAGTAAGCAATGTGAGGATAGGCTTATTTGTGCTTACTTACTGGTCTGCAGTCAACAATTTCACAATATTTCATGAAATCCAGGTTTCTGCTTCTCAGTAGGGCTGGGCTCTCTCTCTCTCCCTGTCTCTATTAGCACCATACCACCCTACCCCCCTTTCTGCAGGATCAAAGTCTTTTCAAATTTACAATCTCTAACAGAGAGGGAGTATCCCGTAAGCAAAGTAAGCCTGGACTTGCTTTGCTCACTACAGATCAGTGAATTAAGCACTACTAAACTCGTGCTTACCTGGCTTTTTGTGATATTTACCCTATTTTTTCTACTCTATTTCAAAGAGCAGACTCTTTAATTATGTGCCTGCAGACCCTTCAGTGAGAACATCAAGCTTCCGTGCTCTGCAGATGAATCCGATGGTAATAAATGCTTCCCTGCAAAGAGGAGGCCAGCAGGAAATATGTGTCACAATCAGGCTGCAACTGGGAGACAGGATTTGTAGGGAAAGCTGGCCCACATGTTTGATTTAGCAGGAAAAAAACTGCATTTTCTATACTATGGCCTCTGTGGAAATTGGTTTTATGACTCCCATTTTTCTTGCCTGAGACTTGAGACCCAGCGGCCTGGGCGGAGGAGGGATAAATCTCTGGAAGCACACTGGAAGCCGAAGCTGCCATCCTGGCTGGCTGTGGATGGGAGAAAAGCCACCGCCCCCAGCTTCCTTGTCAACTTGAGGGAGGCTCTGAGAGAGGGTTCTTGAAAGAAAAGAAAAAAAAAGAATCTGATGGTTTGGTTTCTTAACATGACTTCTTTTTCTACAAATGACCTTGAGCAAGTCATGAATGTTCTTGGGCTCCCAGTGTCTTTGATCAAAGTTATGAAGTTGAAGGACCACCCATCATCCTCCTTGCACTCCAAAATACTGACTCTCTCTTTGGTGTTTGTTTCCTGTTTTTATTTTTCTCCTTTCACTTAAAATAGGTTTTATTTGATCTTGTCAGTAGTTTTAGGTTTGCAGAAAACACAAAGAATTCCCATATGTCCTATCTCGCCAGTGTACATGGTTTATTGTGTCCTTAACATCTGTGGTACATTTGTTACAATTGATGAGCCAATATCCATACATTTTTGTTGTTGTTGTTAGGGGCCATCGATTTAATTCTGACCCATAGTGACCCTGTGCACAACAGAATGAAACACTGACCAGTCATGAGCCATATGGTTGTTCCTATGCCTGAGCCCATTGGTCCAGCCCCTGTGTCAGCCCATCTCCTTGAGGGCTTCTTCTTTTTCTTTTTCCAATAGTTTTATTGATATGAAATTCACAGATCATACACTTTCATAATTAAGTCACTTTAAAAAGACTTTTGTAGAAATCGTCACAATCAGTTCTCGTGCACCCACTTCCCTCCTGCCTTCATTTTTTTGCTCCTCAATTCCCCTTATCCTTTCCCTTCCACCCCCGACAGACTATCTCATTTAGTTATTGTCTCTATGCATACGATCCTCCCACGTTTTGTAAAAAGGTGAAAGATTTATGCAATCTGAAGAGAAACCAGAGTATCCATGTTTTGTAAATGGAGAAAAATAACAGAAACAGTAAAAAAGCCCACCTGAACAGAGACAAAAACACATTTTTTTAAAAAGAGAGAGAAAGCAAAAATCACTAAGATTATTAAAATACAGTAGAGAGAAAATTACAGTTATAGAACAGCCAAAAGATATTTTAATTTAGGGTGGGTCAAGAGGGAGGTTAACTGACCAGGTGTGATGTTATACAATAGCTCCATCTGCCATAATCAAGTTTACAATAAGAGGACTCCTACATTTTACTAAATACGATGTTTTGTACTGGGTAGGATAGAGAAATAAATTAATGGAGACATTGATAGGTATATAAGGGAGAGGTTCATATACAAGAGCAATTGAACATTGAGAAAACATCTCAAACCAATCCAATCCAAGTCAGAAGTCTGATATTAGTCCATATGTCCAATACTAATCTATAAAGTCCTCTTCAGATTCACGAAACACATGCCATGATGCTGAATGTAGAAGATCATAGGCCCGTGGGTAGAAACTCTGTGGATCCAGTGACATTGTAAACATTTCAACACTGGCAGAGGTTTCTCCAGCTTCTGAAGTCTGGTTGCATCAGGACAGGTCCAGATGGCTTTTCCAGCGCAGGGCACTAGGGTAGTTCCATGTGTCTCGTCAGCTGCAATGTCTCCCAGGGTGTGAGCAAAGAGAGAATGTGTCTCCTACCTCCAAGGACAGAAAAAAAATCAGCGTTTCCCAGAATTCTCATGAGAAGATCATGTCTACATGGAGGCCTCATTGGCTATGATCTGATTGACAGGCTGTACTCCACCCACCCCCATATGCTTAATCCTTAAATTGACAATTATATAACGACCACAGATAACCTCCTCCAGGGACTGGTCTCTCCTGGTAACATGTCCAAGGCATATGTGGTAGTTTACATAATCTCATGTCAACTGGATAAACAAGGGTAGGGGTGGAGTCTAGCTTGTCGGTCATGTCATAGCCTGATGATACCTCCTTGTGGGCGTAGCCTTCTCATGAGGACTCTGTGACCTTCCTCTCTTTCTCCGTGAAGGCGGTCACACACTCTCTCTCTGCCCTCATCTTCCTGTTGACAAGCTACCCCTCACCTTCCTGTTGCGACACCTGGAAAGCTGGAGGAGCTACGTGGAGACCTGCACCAGTGCTGAAATGCTTCCACCACAGCTGGATCCGCAAGACTTTTCACCCACTGGCCTGTGGTCTTCCTGCATTCAGCATCATTGTGAATAGCTATATGAATCCTAAGAGGAATTTATGGACTAGTATCAGACATATGGGCTAATATTTAGACTTAAGGACTTGATGTGGATTGGGCTAGGATGTTTTCTTAATATACAATTGATCTTTGATATAAAGCTCTCTTTTATGCACACGTGTCTTTGGATTTGTTTCTTTAGGTAACCTGGCCTAATATAGTACAGAAGAAGTCTTGCCAACAAGTGTGCAAATGTGGCCTTCATATAATTGATGTATATATGGATCGTGATGGGAGTTGTATGAGCCCCCAATAAAATGATTTATATATTAAAAAAAAAGTCTTACCATCCTCACCTCTAGAGAACACTCTGGCTTAATTTCTTCCAAGACAGATTGGTTTGTATTTTAGCAGTCCAAGATACTTTCTGATTTCTTCCTTCACACCACAATTCAAATGCATCAGTTCTTCTCCAGTCTTTCTTATTCAAGGTCCAGCTTTCACATGCATATGATACAAGAGAAATTTCCATGGCTTGGGGTCAGGCTGGCCTTCGTCTTTAAAGCACCATCCTTGGTTTTCAATACCCTGAAGAGGTTGTCTGCAGCAGAGTTACCTAATGCAACTCATCTTTTCATCTCTTGTCTGCTGCTCCCAGGAGCGTCAACCGTGGATCCAAGCAAGACAAAATCCTCGACAACTTTAACTTTTCTCCATTTATTATGTTAGGTGTTGGTCCAGTTGTGAGGATTTGGGCCTTCTTTATATCGAGTTGTGCTGAGCCCCGGTGACATAAGTGGTTAAGCGTGGGACTGCAGCCCCCAGGTTTGGCACTTCAAATCCAGCAGAGGCTCTCAGGAGCAGCACTGGGTAGCATCCATGACCACCAGAGGCAGTGGTGCCCCCCAAAAAACAAACAAACAAACAAACAAACAAACAAACAAACAAATAAAACCAATATCGAGTTGCAACCCATAATGAAGGCTGCAATCTTTGATCTTCAGTAGCAAGTGCTTTAAGTCCTCTTCACTTTCAACAAGCAAGGCTGTGTCATCTGTATGTTGTAGCTCAATAAGCTCTGCTCCAATCCTGATGCCTTGTTCTTCTTCATATAAGCCATCTTTTCTGATTATTTGCTCAGCATGCAGATCGAATAAGTATACTTACACCTTGACCCATACATTTCCTAATGTTTTTCTTTTAAATTCATTTTATTGGGAGCTTGTACAACTCTTATCACAATCCTTACATCCATCCATTGTGTCAAGCACATTTGTACGTTTGTTGCCATCATCATTCTCAACACATTTTCTTTCTACTTGCGTCCTTGATATAAACTCCTCATTTCCCCCCTCACTCTCCTACTCTTCCTCCTAATTTCACGTAGCAGTCCCTTGTTCTGTTCACACAATGGCCTCTTGATCCATGTAAGGTTCCTCACGAGCACAATGAAGGGTTCTGGAATTCCCATTCCTCTCAAGGTTATTCATCGTTATTATTGTACACACACAATTGAATGTCTTTGCATAGTCAATAAGTAAAACACAAGTAAGCATCTTTCTGGTGTTCTCTGCTTTCAGCCAAGCTCCAACTGCTACCAGCAATGAGATCCCCTGTTCTACTTCCTCTTCTGAATTGGCCTGCCCCTCTGCAGGTGTCTGTCCATGTATCGCTGCACCCATTGTGAGTTGATCTTCTACAGAATTGTGCTCCCAGGTGCTATCAATGATGTCATGCTACAGTTTGCGTATTCTGCTACAAAAAGGTCTGGCAATGGTCTACCTTGGAAGAAGTCCACCAGCTGACCACCCCACGGAGCACAGTTCTACGTGGACACGTCTGTTGGTTGTCATGAACCAAAACCAACTCCACAGAAACTGGTCACAGATACTATCCACCGACGAACACATGTGGTACTGCAAGCTGAGAGGCTGGCAGTGTGAGTCCACCCAGAGGCACCTGGAAGAAAGGCCTGGTGACCTATTCCCGGAAGATCAAATCCTTGGGAATCCCATAGAGCAGTCCTGCTTCGCACACACAGAGTGTCCATAAGTTGGAAGCTATTTGAGGACAGCTAACAGCAACATATTAACGACAGCCCATAGTTTACCGTAGGGCTCACTCTTGGGGTTGGACTGTCCAGGAGTTTGGACTCTTGTATAATGTCCTCTCTTACTTTGTCATGCGGAATAGCTCCATAGGGCTAACTATATTTCTATCTTAGTATTCAATGTGACAGGACATCTAGGGGGGAAATGAGCAAGTCTACAAGTTAAATATAAATATTCTCTTTTTACATCAGACTTTTATAGTCATTGATGTTTTCATTAAAGTTTCTGGGAGACTTAAATGGATTTCTCCCCTTCATTTACTTTTTATTTCAATCTTTGTCTCTAACTTGTGTTCTTGAAAATGACCTCCATTACCTATTAATTGTGAGATATATCTCTCCTGTATCTGCTTTGATCCTAATATGATAAAATTGTGGAGGTGTTAGCAGTTTATTGACTATTTGGGTAATATGTTCATGTCATTTGGCTGTAGGAGCCTTTGGGCACCATTCCTACATTTGGAAGGCATTTCCTATTTTAGGGGTCCTCATTTTCAGAGCAGACTCCCCCAAGCTCACTTTCCCAGCTTCCCTAACAGCTTGCTGTGGCGGGCTGTGGTTTAGGAGCTGAATGGCAGCACTCTGCTGCTCACCTACCAGCCGCCCCGGGAGAGCGCTGTGGCAGTCTGCTTCCGTGACGATTAAAGCCCGGGCACTCTAGGGAGCAGATCCGCTCCGTGCTCCTGGCTCCCTGTGAGCTGGAATGGACTCCGTGACCAGGGGCTTTGATTCAGTCCCAGGAGGAGCTCAGACTGTTCAGCCTCACTTCCTAACGGGAAGGTTTGCAGTTGGAATCCACGCAGCAGCAGCAGCAGCACAGAAGCGAGGCCTGGAGGTCTACTTCTGCTCAGATTCAAACTTGCTTCAAGTTCATTCCAGTCCATCTGTGAGTATGAGCTGGAATGAATTTGAGTTCACAGGTAGAAGGAAAACAGTGCCTAAGATAAGTGCAGAAATTGTGCCCCTGTCCCCAGATTTGTCACCCATTTTCTAGATGATTTTAGCATCACACATGCTCCTTGCTCTTTTGCTTAACACCTGCTGAAAAATGGCAATAGCACTCTACTTGCTTCCATTGGTGGAGGTTGGTCTAGAATGTGCTCAGAACAGTCTATCGTGAAGCTAGTCTGTACACTCAGTCTTTTCTCCTCCTCTTCTCTTCCAGTTCCTTCTCTTTCCACTACACTCCGCAGAGCAGACCTGGGTCTTTCAGGCAGCCTCAGAGTCTTGTGCCCCAAAGCTTCCCCAAAAGGAGAGCCACACAGCTCGGCCCCAGCCACCTCTGCTGCCGCCAGGACTGACTCCCACCTGGTTGGGCCCTCCTGGCAGTCATCCCAACTGTGATAGGGCAGACTCTTTTGGAAGTAGACAGAGTAGGTGTAGTGAAAGGTGGGGAGGGAAGGAAGGGCAAGATGGGTCTTGAGGTGTCCCTCCGTACCCCCACCTAACATCACCCCAAACAGGAGAGCAGGAGAAAGGCAGGAGCCTCTAAAGGGTGGGGATTGGGATGTGTCATGCATTTGAGCTGTCCTCCTTGGTGGGGCTGCTTTTCCAAGTCTCTGGCCCATTGCGAGAACGACCAGAAACTGAATGCTCACTCACAGGCCTGGTCTGCTTGGGGGCAAAGCAAGCTCTCTACTGGCTCGGTCCCTTTTCTCTGAGCTAGCTTAACGCTTCGGGGAGAGGAAAAGATCACAGCGTGTCTTGGTTTGTAACCTCAAACCAAACCCACGGCCATCAAGTCTATTTTGACTCGAAGACAGAGCGGGGCTGCTGCCTCAGGACTCTCAGACTGTGACTCTCTCCGGCGTCACATTGCCTCTTCTCTCAGGCTTGGACCAGCAACCCCGTAGAACGATGTCCAACTTCCCTTGTGGGTTCTCTGAGGCTGTAAAGCTTCCTGGGAGCCGAAAGCCTCCTCTTCCTCCCCGGGGGCAGCTGGTGGTTTGAAACAGCTGATTTTGAGGTTAGCAGCCTGACTCATAACCCCCTACACCTGCCCCCTGAGAGGCTCTGCAATTAGAGAGTGCAAGCATTCGCTTTACCTTGATCACTGGCGTCTCACAGCCGGCGTCACACACTGATGGTGACGGCTGCCGCGTCCTCAGAGGCTGCCAACCACACGGTACGGCACAGTCAGAGGAGGTGAAGCCAAACTGACTGTCTACAAAAACACACCCAGTGTGTCAGCAGCCGTCTGTTACTTTTTAAATACAAGTATCCCTATGGTTATGACCACAAAGACATTGTGCTGCGCGCAGCTGACAAGGATCAATATCCCTACAAAGTGAAAGCTCTGATTTCATTTGAGCTATTTTAATATGCTCTATATTTATCTATATCTATCACATAATAGGCTAGGATTAAAACTGATGGTAGACATTTTTAAGAATTCTGTAGGAATCCTGATGGCAGGGTTGATTACACATTGGGCTGCTTATCACAAGGCCAGCAGTTTGAAGCTACCAGCTGCTGCATGGGAGAGAGATGGGCCTTTCTGCCTCCCCACTGAAAGATTTCCAATCTTGGAAACTCACAGAGGCAGTTCTCTGCTGTCCTATCGGGTCCCTCTGGGTCAGGATCAACTTGGAGCCAGTGAGCTTGAGGATTCTGGTCCAGGAGGAAGTCCCTGTTGGGGGAATGCTTACACCATGACTTACCCTACTGGGTGATGCCAATTCGAGTGGGTTCATAGCAACTGCCCAGTGACACCTCCCTTTATGTGGTACCCAGGAGACCCACATACACCCCAACTTGCGTCTGTCTCTAGTTGAGATGGCAACTATCAAAACTGTATGGAGTACCGTTCTATTTGGAGGTGTGAGAGAGCATGATGCATCGAACCTGCTCTCACAACAGTGGGGTTGGGGATCACACACGCATACTTGAGGCTCTTGAGTTAGAAGTCGGAAGAACAAGGTAGCAGACATCAAGCAGAACCCTGTTTCTGGCAGGGGTTGTGACGGAGGCAGTGGTGATGCAGGTAGTGACAACAGGATGGGTCACCATGCCAATATCTAGAAGCAGTCATGGGGACTTGTCTGCGGCTGTTCTTTCATATCAGCCTGACAGTGGCTCTCTGTGGGGGTCTCGTCCAGCGAGACCCTCACGTGGGGACCTTAGGGAGTGACAAACCTGGATGAAGAAAAGACACAGAGACGTGGAGCAAGACAAGTGCTGATCAAACTCTGTTTATTAAGGAGAAATAAACCAATTTTATAAGGAAAGCAAGCCTAGGCAACAAGCCAAGGCATGAAACATAGTTATCTTCAAAGTTAACAAGTGAAGGTCAGCACACCTGCAAGTCAGAGGATAATCACAAGTGCTCTATTCACTACCTACATCATCTTGTCAAGCCTCGAAGGCCAGGGCCGTTCCTACAACCACCCTCCAAAGGAGGCCAGCTCTCCACAACTCAAGGTCTATGCAAAAGTTGCAAAAGTAACAGACCACAAATCTCAGGCAAATAGACCATGACAGAGTTTAGGTTACGTGACTATAGCCAGGTCAAGCGTGTCCAGGCTGGATGGTTCCGGACAGCTCTCCTGGAGCTTTAGTGTGTCCCCAAATCAACCTTCACACATCTTTTCCTGTTGACATCAGCTAGAGTGGTTCTGATGCCAACAAACAAGAAAGTATACTTATAGAGTTTATTTTCCAAAGAATTTCTTGCATCCAGGAGCCAAGCTTGTACTTTCCAAGGCAAAAAGTAATCTCTGAATTATGAGCTCTAAGTCAAACATTTTCATCCATAAAAATCCATAGAATAATATGGACTGATGTTTTCACAGTTATATAAAACAGTTGTGTTATACATTCAAAAAACTTTGGGCTCAGAGCTGAAAAAAACACATTGACTTGTAAGATATAAACCCAGCCTCTGAAAGTTAGCACCTATTTTAAAACTTGGCATTTATTTTTAGAAGTCTTAATAATTATAATAACGCCAAACATTGATGAGCTCTGGGCACACTTGTTAGTTTGGGTAGACTAGAGAAATAAATTCATAAACATGCATAGGTGTATAAGAGAGAGTTTTATATCCTTCCTTGGCATGGAAGTTACCATGATCACGAAGGTGGTTTTCCCAGGGAGAGGATTATTCCTTGCACTCTGGGTGTGCTGACCCCTGTGATTTCCCCATATGTGGGAAACTCATGATTTGTTGTAGTGGGGGACTGTGTTCACACTCTCCCCTGACTTAAAAATAACTAAAAAGAGAGAGTTTTATAGAAAAGGTAATTATATAGACAAAGCATTCCAATCCAGTCCAATCTAAACCCACGAGTCTGATCTTAGCCCATATGTCTGATACCAGTCTATAAAGTTTTCTTTAGACTCACGAAACACATGCAATGACACCAAATGCAAGAGGATCACAAGCCAAATGGGTAGTATGCCTTTGGATCCTGTGGTGTTGTAAGCATCTCAGCGCTGGCATGGGTCTACAAGTGGCTCCTCAGGCTTCAGAGGTCTGGTTGCGTCCATGTGCTTGTCTGGTTCAGGACACTAGGGCAGCTTCATGTGACTTCTCCTCAGGGATGTCTTCCTGGAAATAAACCTGTCAGTAGCGTCTCCAAGAGAGTGCTGTCAGTAGAAAGTTTCCAAGGAGGTGAACTCAGAAAGACAGTGTCTTTGCCTCCAAGAAGGAATTACCATATTTCCCAGAATTCTCAGGTGAAGGCCACGCCCACACAGAGATGTCATTGGCTATCTTCAGATTGACAGGCTGAACTCTACTCCTACAGTCTTAATCCTCAAATTGATACCAGATTAGGTGACTGTTCGAGCACACAAATAAATTCATTGAATTCGGGCTGAGCCCCGGTGGCGTAGTGGTTGTGCGCGGGACTGCGGCCCACTGGGACGGAGGTTCAATTCCAGCAGTGGGGCTGGGCCTCCTACTCCCACCACCGGAGAGCAGTGATGCCCACAAAAAAAAAAAAAAAAATTCATTGAATTCTCCCTACCCAGAGATGTATTTCTTTTTAGGGTGGGGGCATCACTGCCCTCTGATGGTGGGAGTAGGAGGCCCAGCTTTTGCTCCTGTAGAGCTGCTGCTGGAATTGAAACTCCATCCTAGTGGGCTGCAGTCCCCTGCACAACCACTACGCCACCAGGGCTCAGCCCCATATTTCTATTATTTTTACAGATAAGTTTGTTCAAGGCCTCTTAGGTAGGAAGTGACAGAGTTGAGATTCAAGCCAGGACAGCCTGGCCTCAGACCCCATCTCTTTTTGTATATTCATGTCTCCGGGGAGAGTTGTGGTTTAGCTAACACTGTTTATAGCCTTTGTAGTTGAAACTGCTTCCCTCTCATTAGGAAATGGAGGCTCAACAATCACAAATTAAATCAGAACAAAGCAAAGGCCTTTCTCTTTCTTCTTTGAAAGATAAAAATGGGTCCCAAAGTAGACTGTGGCTTCTCCCTTGGCTTTCTTTGGCATAGAGGAAAGGGACTAGAACTTCTAAATGTATTATTTACATAGTTAGCTTGGTACTCTCACTCTCTGATCTCGCCCTTTTGTGGTTTATTTTTAACACAGTATTCAGAGCAAATATATACACATATGTACACAAAATGTTTTTATTGACATATTTTACTTATTCCAATTTATCCCTTCCCATACAATTCTGTTGTTTAATCCCATTGGGCAGGGTTATACAATCATCAATGTTAACTCCCTTCTCCCCTCCCCCTCCTTTTCCCCCACCTCACTTCCCGTACCCTCAGAGAACCATTACTCCTGTCATTGTCTTTGAATGGTTGTCTATCTTGACGACCACGTGCCTTAAATATACAAATGAGCATATACAATTTTAACATGATTAATGAGCATATCATATAAAGACCTTATTAGTACGGGGAGGAAATCTTAAAGAACTAGAGGATAGTTATGTGGTTTGCCAGTGCCATACCACACCTGGAGTACCAAGCTAACTATGTAAATAATACATTTAGAAGTTCTAGTCCCTTTCCTCTATGCCAAAGAAAGCCAAGGGAGAAGCCACAGTCTACTTTGGGACCCATTTTTATCTTTCAAAGAAGAAAGAGAAAGGCCTTTGCTTTGTTTTGATTTAATTTGTGATTGTTGAGCCTCCATTTCCTAATGAGAGGGAAGCAGTTTCAACTACAAAGACTATCCATGTGACCCTTCTGAGAGGGACTGTCCAATTGTCTTGTTGGTAGACTTTGGGTCTCCACTACATCTACTCCCCTTCATATCAGCTTGGTTGCATGTTTTTTTTTTTAACTTCTGCTACCTCTTCCTATTGACCCCTCATGATCACACAGGCTGATGTGCTTCTTCCATGTGCGGTTTCTCTCTCTCTCTCTCTCTCTCTCTCAGACCTCCCATGGCCTTCTTCGATCCCCTAGTGTAAAAGTCAAAGGACTTTTGAAGACTCTTGGTCCTCACATGGTCTGATGTCTGTTACTTTTCAGGCAATATCTCCTGTTATTTCTCTCTCTCTCCTTCCAGCCTCCTGACTTGATGACATCCAACAGCATCAACAATCACCTAATGAGAGACATAGGATTGATCCATTTCATACTTACTGCAAGTGGTTTGGAACAGTGTACTTCATACCAATTCTTTCAGTGAGCTCTTAAAATGACCTTGTTGATTTGATTTATTTTTAAGAGTTTTACAATGACAGGGATACATTTATGAATCTGTGACTTCTTCTATAGTTAAGGATCTTGAATCCCAACCCTCACCTCTATGTTAATACTTCTTCCATCTGGTCCTATCCAGCTGGAGTTGATCCCTGCGCTAGAAGTTACACCACAGAACTATCGCTGGTAAGGTTCCAGCCACTGCAATGAAGTGGATGTCTCAATGAAGTGAGCCACATGGAATTCTGGGTTCCCAGGTGTTTATACAAGTTATGCCGCCCCTATGCTTAGGGGCTCTGGTGGCATAGTGGTGTTATGTATTGGGCTGCTAACTGCACGGACATCAGCTTCTCCCTGGGAGAGAGGCGAGGTTTTGTAATCCCCTACAGAGTTACAGTCTCAGAAACTCACAGGGGCACTTCTATCCCGTGACTGAATGGCAGGGAGTTTGATTTTGGTTTGGGTAGTCTATTCCGGGACTAATGCAGGAGCATTGGGAAATGTTTGAGCTGTTGTCTGACAAAGTTAGACGGAGGCATGGAGTGAGCACATGCTTTGGGGACAACGGCATCCATGATGCTTACTCTCCAGGTTGCCACAAATCTTCAACTTGTCTAAAAACACATTATCAGCAGCGGGAAGGGAAGACCCAATGAAATGAGATGAGATATGCCTCATTTCTGCAGGGTGATCTACAATTCCACTCCTTCCACAAACCAACCCAACCTTAGTTTCTTTGACCCATCACCAACTCTTTCTGTAAGAAACCATACACTTGCTCTTAAAAAACAAAACAAAACACCTCTCTCTCTCTCTCTCTCTCTCTCTCTCTCTCTCTGGAAGAGAACTTGGCAAGGCATCTGAGTCCGTGGCTTATGTTTCTGAGCATCCTTTGGCTCCACCATAGTTTCCAGCCACCCATTGATCCCCTCACCCATTCATTCAGTGCGTCCTTGAGCTCTCCAACATCCAGGTACCAGGGAAGAAACAACAGGTTATTTTCTCTGTTCCTTCAAGCTGGCGATCAGTAAACAGAAACAACCAGGCACATATAAAACCTGCAGGGGACTAGCCCATCATATGCATAAACAGAAGCAGAGAGTTCCTGGTTGGTAACTAAGTGAAAGATGGGAAGTTCGAATCTGCCCAGAGGCACCTCAGGAGGGTGATCCGCTCCTGAAAACACCAGCTGGTGAAAACCCTGTGGAGGAGAGTGCTCACCTCCCATAAGATGGATTCGACAGGAAATGGTAGGGGCCGATGACTAATATAGGCAAGCATGAACTATAAGCTATTTGAGTCCTGAATGGACCAGCGGGTGAGTGAATGAGTAAGTACATGTAATTAGTCTGGGAGAACAGAGCCTCAAGGTAAAAGCTGTTGACTGTAGGTGCTGTAGATTGGTTCCAAGTCATAGTGACCACATGCACATCAGAATGTAACACTGCCTGGTCCTGTGCTGTCCTCACAATCGCTGTTGAAGTCCACTTTTGTCACCAGTGGGTCCTTGGCAAGCTTCCTCTTTTTAACGGACTCTCCTTTACCAAGCATGAGGGCCTTCTCCAGGAACTGGCCTCTCTTGATAACATGCTCAAAGTATGTGAGATGCAGTCTCAGCATCCTGATAACTTGTTGACCACCAAATGAAAAGACTCTTCTTCAATTTCTCCATCTTAAAGGGGCCTGTCCTTCTGGGACTTAGGTCATGAAAAACAGAGAGTATATTTCTGTCCCCAACGATTCGAACCAGATCATGGAGACGATGAGTAAGCTGGGTGAAGATGTGTCTTACTCTACTTTTCTCCAGATTCTTTGATAAAGTGATTCTGATGTCAGGCAAAACTGCAGATGCATTCTCATCCTTGATTATACCGACCACGTGCTTTCCTTCAAGGCAGCGGACTGTTCAGCCAAAATGGGTTGCTCAACTTTGCTTATGGTTTTACCTCAGGGCATCCAATCCTGACTGTCACCATTGCAAAGGTGGGGTTGTTTTTCCATCTGACCTTCACCTCCAATTTCAGCGCACTGCTTTGATCCCCTGCAGCCAGCGACCATGCCAGCTATTTGCCGGTCCACATTGTTGATTCTCCACACAGCAGGGTTTATCTGAGGTTCATCTGCTATCCTGGACAGCTCTGGAGAACAGCAAACAGCCGCTGCCGGACAGCAAAGAACGGGCCCAAGTCAGTTTCTCTGAGTTTCATGGATCATGCCTGCTTTTTTTTTTTTCTAAGTCATTTTATTGGGGGCACTTACAGCTCTTATAACATTTCACACATCAATTGTATCAAGCATATTTGTACATATGTTGCCCTCATTTCCAAAACGTTTTTATTTGAACCCCTCTCTATAAGCTTTAAAAAAAATCATTTTGTTGGAGGCTCATACAACTCCTATCGTGATCAATGCATACATCAATTGTGTGCAAACCACATTTGCACATTAGAACTATCTTCTTAATTTCTCTCTACCAGATCAGAATCTGTGGAAACCTTACCTTTAAAATATAATTTCAAACACTCATTTTTGGGGGTGGTGTGGATTTTGACATTAGGAAAACAAATATGCATCTCTGAAAATTAAGAACATTTTCTCACATAGCCAAAATTTGTCTTGATTTCTTAATTCTCAATACCCGGCCCATCCTTAAAATATCCCAATTGTCTCAAAAATGTACCTAGGGCTGACTTGCCCTGACTATGACCCACAATAAGATCACACGTGGCTCCAGCTGGCTGTTCATGCACACGCAATCTAATGGCGCTGACCTGAGAAAGAGATGGGGTTGGCAGCTTCTTCATGGGACTGTTTAATTGGAAGGGAAATCTGCATCCTGGACTGGATTCCACTGGTGCTTTTTGGGTGATGCAGTGTTTCTCCTGCTGTGTCACCACATGGTTTCATGTCAGAACTGGTTTGCCCCCGCCCCCCTTTAAACAGAACTCTTGACATCACTTCTTAGGACTAATTGAGCTCATTGAATATGTCATACTAACATCATGTTAACGCATGGTAACAAATGTTAACTCATGTTAACAAATGGAAGCACCATAAAGTAAATTTTCCTCTCACACTGCATCTTCTGTTTCCTGTCCTTCCATCCAAAGGAGGAAAATGTTCTTCCTGGAATGTCTGTCTGCATACGTAGCACACGTGTATTTCCTTTTTTTCAGAGCCATTTTCTTGGGAACTAGTACAGATATCATATCATTCCATAGTTCAATCACAGTAAGCAGTATGGTACAACTGCTACCACTGGAAGTATATTTTTATTGAGCAAATATCAAGGCAACCCTTCCACTTGTTGTTTGTAACGGCGCCATGGTTTATGATCCTATCGATGTTTCAGAATCCAATAGTCTCATTATTGGTGATTTGGGTAGTTTTCAGACATATACCTTGCACATACATGAAAATATAACCTAACATGTAGGTTATATCGCTAAGAGCAGCATTGCATGCCTAAAAATCAATCAGTCAAACAAACAAACAAACAAACCAGTTACACTGACAGGAATTTGACTCATGGAGACCGTGTGTGTTCGGAGTATAATTGTGCTCCATGGTGTTGTCAATGTCTGAGTTTTCGCCAGGTCTTTCTTCTGATTTCCCTCAAACTTCTCTTGTAGTTTGGCTAACCCAATGACTTTATTGCCAGCTTAAGAGTATATGAATTCTGAATTTTGATGTTGTTTTTCTGAGGCACTTTCACATTGGTTTTAACTCAAAATGACCCTATGTGCAACAGGATTCAATATTGCCTGGTCCTCTACTATCTTCATAATTACTATGATGCTTAAACCCATTTTTGAAGTCACTGTGATGATCCATCTTAGGGGGGGATGTAATAAGAGTTTTACATAACAAAACAATTTTATATTGAGAAAACAACCCAACCCAGTCCAGATCTCAGTTCATAAGATTGATATTAGCCCATATGTCTGACACCAATCTATAAATTCCTCTCCAGACTCACACAATACACACAATGACGCTGAAGGCAGGAAGATCACAGGCCTGTGGGTGGAAAGTCTTGTGGATCCAGTGGCAGTACAGACATTTCAAGGCTGGTGTGGAACTTCAAATGGCTCCTCCAACTCTAGGGAAGCTCCACGTGTCTTGTTGGCAGGAATATCTCCTAGGCAGCAGGGGTCTTCAAACTTTAACCTGCGGGCCATGTATTGCCCACCAAGGACATTTATCTGGCTGCCGGGTGTTTTTGCCACTGCTTCTGTCCTGCTTAGCATCCCAGACCCGCAGTGAATTTGTTAATAGTTTTTTTTTTCAAACTATAGTCTGACCCTCCAACGGTTTGAGGGACAGTGAGCTGGCCCCCTGTTTAAAAAGTTTGAGGACACCTGGGACCTAGGGAGTGGGCATGTATCTAGCCTCCAGTGAGTTAATTATCTCCGTGGTGCCTCTAAACGAGGGATGATCCTCTATTTTACCAAGCCAGGTGTCCTTTTTCAGGGACTGGTTCCTCTGGATCACATGTGCAAAATTTGTGAGACAGTTTACTTTTTCCTTATAAACTTTAGAATTTGCTTATCTATTTTGCCTTTGGTTACAATGGCATGTTCCACCGAGGAGACTGACAGCAACATGAGACGTGAAAATACTGAGTCTTTGTCCTGGATTGTATTTGTTGTTGTTGTTAGGGGCCATTGAATTGGGTTGGACCTATTGTGACCCTATGCACAACAGAATGAAATACTACCTGGTCCTTTTTCTTACTCATTTGTCCTCCTATTTGCAGACATGGCTCGAGACATCCTGTTGAGGACCATCCTCTTCTCCCTGTCCCTCCAGTTTACCAAGCATGACCTCTTTCTCCACGGATTGGTCTCTCCTGACAACAGGTCCAAAATATGTAAGAAGAGTCTCACCACCTTTGCCTCTAAAGAACATTCTGGCTGTACTTTTTCTGGTTCAGACTCCTTTGTCCTTTTAGCAGTCCATGGTACTTTCAATAGTCCTCACCAGCATCACAATTCAAGCATTTCAGTTCTTCTTCAGTCTTCTTTATCCACAATCCAACTTCTACATGCATATGAGGCAACTGAAAATGTTATGCACAGCAAGATCACATTTATTGAAATACAGCATATAGCATATTTACTCAATCTGTATGTTTATCAAAGAATACAATAAAATGGACTATATGAAGAACAAAGTATCAGGATTGGAGGAAGGCTTATTAACAACCTGTAACATGCAGGTGACTAAGGTGAACCTGTCACAAGTAATAGAATTTTCAATTGCCTCATATGTGTGTGAAAATTGAATAAGGAAGACTGAAGAATTGATGTATTTAAATTATAGTGCTGGAAAAGAATATTAGAAGCACCATGGACTGCCCAAGGAGTCAATAGTTGTGTCTTGGAAGAAGTACAGCCAGAATGTTCCTTAGAGACAGGCATAATGAAACTTTGTCTCATGTACATTGGACAGGTTATCAAGAGAGAGCAGTTTCTCATGGTAGGATCTCCTGGTTGGTAGAGTAGATGGGCAGTGACTGTGAGGAAACCTCTCAGCAAGATGGATTGCCCCAGTGACTGCAACACTGGGTTCAAACATGAGAACACTTGTGAGAAGGGTGGAGGAGTGAGCGGTGTCTTGTTGTATTGTATACAGGCTCTTTATGAGTTGGAAATGACTCAAGGCACCTAGCAAACAACAATATACAGATGATTCAACTTTGGCTGCTGGAAGTAAAGAGAACTTGGATCAATTACTGGTGATGATCAAAGAACATAGCCAAAGAAAATGTTTTCACACCTGGACCAACAATCAGCATTAGGATAAAGGAAGAAAAGATGAAAAGTCTCAAGGATTTACTTTTACTTGGTTTCGTTATCCACATTCATGGGAAGCAGCAGTCACAAAATCATATGGCATGCTGGATTTGCCACATATGATGCAAAAGACCCCTTGTAGGAGTTAAGAGAAAACATGTTACTTTGAAGACTAAGATGTCCCTGACCAGAGTCATGGAAATTTCTATGACAACTGGTCAATTACTAAGGAAGCCTGAGAATAATTAAGGCATTTGAATTATGGTGCTAGCAAAAAATATTGACTATACAATGGACTTCTAGAACAATGAACACATCTGTCTTGGAAGAAGTGTAATTGTGAAATGCTCTATAGCAGTGGTTCTCAACCTTCCTAATGCTGTGACCCTTTAATACAGTTTCTCATGTTGTGGTGACCCCCAACCATAAAATGATTTTCGTTGCTACTTCATCACTGTCATTTTGCTACTGTTATGAATCAGGCGACCATTACTCTATAGTGAGAATGGAGAGACTTCATGCCATGTACTTTGGGCAGCTTTTCAGGACAGAATGGTATGTGGAGAAGAGCATCATACTTGATAGAAAGGAGGGTTGAAGTAAAAGAGGAAGACTCCCAAAGAGATGGGTGGACACAATGGCTGCAACGTTGAATGACCCGTTGTGATTCAAGCATAACAAACGATTGTGAGGCTGGCTCAGGACCAGATAGTATTTCACTCCCTTGTACATCAGAAGACTGCAGCTAGGAATGGACTCAATGGCATCTCACCACAGAACAAATTATGACATTGGAGTCAAAGAAATACTACACTGAAATACTCTCTGTTATGTTTTTATTATCATCATTTAAAATGTGATGTAATCCTTATTTACAATTTGGGGTCTTTCATTCTAGGATATATTTTAAAGACTTGGCATTTGTTGACCAACCTGCTTGTCTGTCAGAAGTTTGATTAACATTATTCTCATTAACATTCTCTGCCTCATTAAACTTACTATAACCCAAACATAACCTGGGTGTTTAACAAATCTAAAATGATTTTTACCTTATCAATGTTGCTTAGATTACAAATTATTGATACAAAGCAATACACACAGGAATGTTAATATATTTTCTTGGGTATATTTTTATCGGCTGCACACTTTTTACCAAGTGGACATACCCTACCTTTTTTAACTCATTTTATTAGGAGCTCTTACAACTCTTACATCCATACATACATTGTGTCAAGCACATTTGTACATATGCTGCCATCATCATTTTCAAAACATTTTCTTCCTAATTGAGACCTTGGTATCAGCTCCTCACTTTTTTTTTCTCTCCATCCCTCACTCTCCCTCATGAACCCTTTTAAAAAAAACCATTTTATCAGGGGCTCATACAGCACTTATTGCAATCCATACATAAATCCATTCTCAAGCACGTTTATACATTGTTACCATCATCATTCTCAAACCATTTTCTTTCTACTTGAGCCCTTAGTTTCAGGTCCTCATTTCTCCCCTCCGGCCCCCCCCCCCCCATTCATACCTTAAGAACCCTTGATAATGTATAAATTATTATTTTTTCATGTCTTACACTGCTGTCTCGCTTCATCCACTTTTCTGTTGTTCGTCTGCCTTGTGTGTGTGGGGGGGGAGTGTTTATATATTAATCAATGTGGACAGTATTCCCCTTCTCCCCCCACCTTCCCCTTCCCCTCTTGGTATTGCTACTCTCATTATTGGTTCTGAGGGGTTTATCTGTCCTGGATTCCCTATTTCCAGCTCTTATCTGTACCAGGGTACATACTCTGGTCTAGCCAGATTTGTCAGGTAGAATCTGGGCTATGATAGTGTGTGTGTGTGTGTGTGTGTGTGTGTATGTGTAGGGGCGGGGAAGGAAGCATTAAAGAACTAGAGGAAAGTTGTATGGTTCATTGGTGTTATACTCCACCCTGACTGACTCATTTCTTCCTTGTGACTCTTCTGTAAGCAGATATCCAATTGTTTACTGATGGGCTTTGGGTCTCCCCTCTGCCTTTCCCCTCATTCACATACATATGTGTTTTTTTTTTTCTTAGTCTTTGATGCCTGATTCCATCAACACTTCATGATCACACAGACTGGTGTGATTCTTCCATGTGGGCTTTGTTGCTTCTCAGATAGATTGTCACCTTTTTATCTTCAAGCCTTTAAGACCCAAGATACTATATCTTTTGATAGCTGGGCACCGTCAGCTTTCCTCACCACATTTGCTTATGCACTCATTTTGTCTTCAGCTCACCTTCAGTGTCAGGAAGGTGAGCAGCACAGAATGCCAGGTTATTAGAACAAAATGTTCTTGCACTGAGGGAGTTCTTGCACTTGAGTAGAGGCCTCCACCTTAATACTTAACATATGAATATAAGTACATAGATTGAGTTCCCTATTGTTATATATAAATATATTTACATATGCACATGCCTGTATTAAACCTCTATAAATGTCCTTTGCTTCCTAGTTCTTTCCTCTATTTCCTTTTACTTTCCTTTGTCCCACTATCATGTTGGACATCATTCAACTTTTGTTAATTCCTCTTGGCTACTTTACACTTGATCAAGCCCCACAAGACTTCCTACCCTTTCCTCACCATCAATTTTAGATTACTTGTTGTTTCCTTGTCCCTGGGTTTGTTGACTCCCTTCTATCTTTCTCCTACCTCTCCCTCTTCCACATGCCCCCGGAACCACTGGCCCTATCCTATTGTTTTATCCTCAAGATTGTTTTTCCTATATATCTTATCTAGATAGACATGCAAAAACAATAATAAGCACAAAAAAACCAAAACAAAGCAAAACAAAACAACAAAAATCCCAAATAAAACTAAACAACAACAGAAGAAAATCCTATAAATAGGTTTGTTTGTTGACCTTTATGAGTATTTTCTGGTCGAGTCTGATGGGGTGCCATGCCATGACCCCCAAAGTCTATTTTTGGGATTTCTTGGGACTTCAATGTTTCGCTTCGCTTGCTGTGCTCTTGTACAACCTTAGTGTTTTGTCGTGGTGTGGTGTGGCTAGATTGGGCAAGATTCCCGCACCATGTCTCCAGTGTTGTTCCCTGTAGCACTAGGGGCCAGTGATAGACGTCATGTCTCAGAGTGGGGCAGGACCTTTTGTCTTTTCTGTGCATTGGCTGCTCTGAGCAGGAATAGTGTCCTCAGAGCCTGATGGGTCAGGATGTGTTCCACCCTTTCTCTCGCCTTCCCTCTTAGTTTGCTCCTGTGTCCTCTGATCAGACACCCCCTCTCCCCGAGCTGTAGCTTCAGTGCTGTCCTCTGTCATGCGTTCTTCTGAGGGTTGGGTGATGGGTAGAACAAAACCTACCTTATTGCTTAAGTCTATCTTTACGTATTTTTAAAATACTTTCCTCGCTGCTATCAGTCTGTGTAGATTCTTCAAAAGTGTTTTTCTGTTCACACCTTTTAACCACCCCCACCCCCACCACTCTTGTGATTACAAAATTTGATGAATATACTTCAATTATATATTTTTTTGATTTTTGGGCATCACTGCCCTCTGGTGGTGGGAGTAGGAGGCCCAGCCTTTGCTCTTGTGGAGCCGCTGCTGGAATTGAACCTCCATCCCAGTGGGCCGCAGTGTCGTGCACAACCACTACGCCACTAGGGTTCAGCTTCAATTATGTTTTTGTCTCTATATACATCACTGTTGTCAATATGGAAAATTGATGAATAACTTTAGTGTTCCTAAAGTTTCTTTGTTTCTAAAGCCATCAATTGATTTAACTTTTTTTGGGGGGGGGGTCTGGCTATAAAAATATCTCCCTACGACCTGTCACAAGGAGGGCATTCTTGTGTGTTGCATGCTTTCTAAGTTGCATGGTTTGATACTGGATAGAGCTTTTAGTTTGCCTGGTGCATACTCAGGGTGCATACCCAGTGATCGTGAGGCTGGTTGCAAAGAGAGTGGTTATTTCACGGTTGAAGGGCTCTTCCGCACCCTCACAACCCTTGTTTTCCGTACAATGCCCCACACTGCCTCCTCATATAATTGTAACCTATGGAAACAACCCAACCACAACCACAACAGCCCAGCGGTGACTGTTGCATCAACTTGGATTCATGGGGATCCCAGATGTGTCAGAACAGAATTAGCTTCCAGAGAACTTTCAAGGGCTGAGCTTTCAGAAGCTGAGTAAGAAGTCACTGAGTGAACAGATCCCTCCTGTCTTTGATGATGCTAAAGTGTTCCCAATGGAGAGTCACCGTGAGGATGGGGAGGACTGGAAACCAAATCACGTCATTGTATTGTGTGACATAAAGTCCAATGAGCGCTTACAATCTGCCAGACCCTGCCCTTCAGTGCCTTGCTATTTTATTTAATCCTCAAAGCATCCCTTGGCACCTCGTTTTCCAGATGAGGAAATCAAGATACAAGAGTTAAGTGGTTGGTTAATATGACAAATGACATATGACAAATGACATATGTCAAATGACATATGACAAAGCCTATGCCCTGGGGTTGGAGGAGATGAGGAAACACAGACACAGAGAAGCCACAATAACTGTCTTCAAATGAACAGCATGCTTTCCTATACGAGAAGTCATACACTTGTTGCACGGCAGCTTCTCCCTCCAAACTCACTGCCACGGAGTTCATTGGGACTCAGAGGGACCCTGAAGGACAGGATAGAGCGGGGACTTGGACTTTCTGAAGCCGAAAATCTTCACGGGACTTTTCATTTCACAGCCACTCCACTCCACCGGGCTCTTTGTATGGGATTAGACCCTCTTATTTGATTAGCAAGTGAGAGCTGTTAATAAGTCGGTTTGGGGTGAACATATGGGAAAACTCCAAGCGTGGGATTTATCTTTAAAAGTAATAGGTAATCTTGTGAAGTACCGAATCATTGGCGAGGTTCACATAGAAACGATGGCCCTGGCTTGTCATGCTGGTAGAGATATTTCATCAAACAATCAGGGGTTAGAGTTACCTACCCTCCAAGCCCCCAGGCACCTTGAAATGATCGTAAATGATCCAGCGTCTAATTTCCAGCAGCATGAATGGGTAAAGTGGCAACCTTCAGGGAATTCCAAGTTAGTGATGTTACGGTAAGAAGCATTCCAAGGGTATTTTAGTACGTAAAATTGATAAGATATCTTAAACTCAGCAGCAGAGATATTCAGATGTTGGTGTTAGGTGCCACGAAGTGCATTTTGATTCACAGCGGTCCCATGTCGAGCTGCCCCACAGGATTTCCTAGGGTCTAATATCTTTGTAAAAAAATTTTATTATAACTTTTTATTTTTAACT
This sequence comes from Nesogale talazaci, assembly GCA_004026705.1. Lineage (NCBI taxonomy): Eukaryota > Metazoa > Chordata > Mammalia > Afrosoricida > Tenrecidae > Nesogale > Nesogale talazaci. The sequence continues at coordinate 131,202 of PVJH01002557.1, read as the reverse complement.
GGGTCAGGGTTTACAGAGCAGGCCAGTTATCCATATGACACTTTATACACATTTTATTTCATTTCCATGATTTTAATTTCAACAATGAACCACCACTTACTCCACCTTGTTTCTTGTTTCCATTGCATCTTCCTATCTAACCTATCTGAATTTTCTCTGTGGGTAAACATTAGCCTTTTGATCTCAAATAGCTGGTTCCTGTAAAGCGTGAGTAATTCTTTAATGTTTTTGAGCCCCTTATGGAGCACTCTACTGTTGGGGTAAAAGATCATTCCGGGGAGTGGGGTGGAGGAGCATGGAGTGATAAATTTATTTCCAGACCTAAACTGTAAGGGACATTGTCTTGGGGGTTCCACCATTTTTTTCAATTGATTATGAGTTTTGCTCTTTAATTTTCTCCTATTCTATCCAAGACCTTCTGACATGATCCCTTTCAGGGCAGTTGGTAGTGGTAGTTGGGTCCCTGCTATTTCTCTGATCTCAGTGTCATAGATACTGTTATTCATGTGATCCATTAATCTGCTGGACTAATTGTGCCTGTGCATCTTGGAATTTCATTACTTTTCCTCTCTCTGAAAGAGAGAGACCAATAGTTGAACCTTGGATGGCTTCTCTGAGCAGTTAAGATTTTAGTCATCATTCACCAAGGTAGGATACACCACGTTGTCTTTGTGGATTACGTCATGCCAGTTGCCTAGGTGTTCTGTGAGGTTCTCGCCCTGAGTCTCCAGGTCCCCAAACTCAAAGTGTGTGGTTATGATGTCAAAGTTCTACCACATCCATGGATATATTTGCAGACAAGGTACATGACCCCATACAGATATTCTCTGTTGAATATATATATACATATACATATACATATATCTCCCATGGGTATATGCTCCCTTTCCCTCCCACATCCATTCAGGTTGTGAGTCTCTCTCTGCTTCCATTTGTAGAGTACAGGTAGTGCAGGGTTATGTTGATAACTGAATTAACTTAGGGTCCCTTTAACTCTTGCACTTCGGCCAGGAGTTTCCTCCTTGGGCTCTAGTCTTTATGGGAACGAGTTGACTGATCTTTTGCCCTACAGAGCCACTGAGTGGGTCCAACCCACCCACTTTTCACTTAGCAGCTGAGAGCTTCCCTGCCACGTCGTCAAGTTTTATGCACAATTGACGCAGTGCAGTGAAGTGGTTGAGAACATGGTTTCCAGAGCCAGAGTCCATGGATTCAAGTCCCAATTATTGCATTTACAAATTATGTAACTTCAGGCAAATGATTCACTTTCACTGTCTTCAGTTTCCTCATCTGTAAACTATTGTGTTAAAAACATCATCTCATTTTAATCCTTATGAAGATTACACAGCTGATCTATGTAGAGTGCTTTGAATAAAGCCTGTGACATAATAGCTAATAAATGTTGGTTATTATAATTCCAAAGAAAGTCTAAGGAAATTGACCTATTCAGATAGTATAAAAGGTAAGTTTTCCTAATTTTATTGTTAGAAACTCATATATTATTAGGACATAGAAGGAAAACAGACTGATAGGAAACAGTGCAAACATAAATCAAGGAAATATTAGACCAAGACATATATCAACTCTTAAAAAGCATTTCTTTAATTATTGTCTATTTTTATGTATTATGAACAATCTTGAGTATTTTCCTGAGCATTTGCTATTATTCCCAAAGAATGGTAGCTAATTTAATGATAATATAAGATACATATTAGATGATTCTGATGCTTAAATATATCATAATCTAGCTATGAGTAATTATAAACACATACTTTCAAAAGCAGTTTTATTGGCATATAATCCACACATTCAGTAGTTTAACTATTTTAAGAAGAGCTGTACAATAATCATTATCAGTTTTTGAAACATTTTCTTCTTTCTTGTACTCATGGCTATTAGCATTCCATTTATCGCCAACCTCTCCTGCTATACTACCCCCAAACCATTAATCAAGTTATTGTCTCTATAGATTTACCTGTCTGGGATTTCATACAGTCAAAATTTTAAAAGTTTAGGACCTAATACTTTTTTTTAATTGTTGTTTATCCTTCCGCAACAAATTTATATGCCTTTATTGGATTTTATTTACATTGAGCCACGGTTTCTGCTTTTTTTTAATTTTTAAATCATTTTATTGGGGGCTCATACATCGTTTTTCACAATATATAAATAAGCATACTGTGTCAAGCACCCTCTCATGTCCACTTCTATTATTGTTCTCCAATCGTCTGCCTTTTCCCTTAAGCCCCTAGTATCGGTTTTTCCATTCCTTCCTCTCTTCCCTTGGTTTCTCCTCCCCACCAACCCTCAATAATTTATACACTGTTATTGTTCTGTCATATCTTACACTGCCCGACCTCTCCTCTGACCCACTCCTTTGATGCCCATCCTTCAAATAAGAGCTTGTGTATATATCCTTGCTGTTGGTTCCTTCTCTCTACCCCACCTTCTCTCCACCCTTCCAGTATCTCCAATTTAACCATTGGCCCAAAGGGGCCCATCAATCCTGGTTTCCCCATATCTCCAGCTTCCCTCTATGCTGGTGTGACTTCTTTAGTCTATCTGGATTTGCAAGGTAGAGTTGGGACCATGATGGTTGGGGGGCGGGGAGGAAGGCTTCAGGAACTAGAGGAAACTTGTATGTATCATCACTGCCCGGCTGCACCTTGACTGGTCTGTCTCCTCCCTGTGACTCCCCTGTAAAGAAGTGACCAATTACCCACCAGTGGGCCTTAGGTCCCCACCCTGCTCTACCCCTCCTTTGTAATGATGTGATTCTTGTTCTTTGGTGCTCGATATCTGCTCCCTTCGGCCCCTCTTGATCACGCATGCCGGTGTGCTTCTTCCATGTGGGCTTTGCTGTTTCTGTGCTGAATGGTGACTCGATTATCTTCAAGTCTTTGAGACTCCAGGCATTCAATCATTTGTTAGCTGGGTACCATAGTTTCTTCTGCTCTGTTTGCCTCTGTATCCATTTGTCTTCAGTGATATCGGAAGTCAGTTGGTAGAACCTAATACTTTTAAGTGAAAGCAGTGCTTTAATGTAATCATTTTGGAAGCTTATTTCACACATATTTCAATATTTCTGCCATTTTTCAAAGTATTTCTACATCTTTATTTTAGAATTATTTTTAGAGCCATTACACAGTAATTTGAAAAAAAAACTAGACTTTTTTTTTAGTTTAGAGTTCTATCTTCCTTAAACATATAACAATAAACCTGTATTATTTATTAGTCTTGGTTCTCCATGATTTCTGGTCATCTTAAAATGTCACATTCACCCTAAAAGATTGACTATTCTTGATTTTCTCCAAAAGAAATGATTATGGCATTACTGGACAGTCAGTACCTGGAGGGTGAGGGGTCACTAACATCTCCAGTTGCATCCAGCATGCTCTCCACAGCAGGAGCTCACTATGTACTTGTTGTGTTGAGCTGGTGGGAAGGTAGCCCATTCACTTTTCATAGCCTAGAACAATGATGTGGGCTGAGGACGAAGGGCTCCAGGTAGGACTTGAGGGCAATTATTTCTACTCCGTCATTTCAGTGTTTTCATGCACTGTTTTTTAGGCATCTGGCGTTGACATTGAAGGACAGAATGGTCTGCCTGAAGCTGGTCGCAGATTTTCCCAATGTGCCTTTCTAGCTCTGGGTTAAAAGAAAGAAAAAAATATATACACACACATACACTGAACCCCCCCCCAAACCAAAATCACTGTCTTCAAATCAAGTCTGACCGATTGTGACCCAGTAGAACAGAGCAGACCAGTCTTTATGGGCTTCTGAGACTATAACTCTTTTTGTTGTTGTTTTTGTTGTTGTTGTTTTTGTTTTGTTGTTGTTTTTTGTGGGCATCAACTGCCACCTTGTGGGAGTAGGAGGCTCAGCCTTGCCCCTGGAGAGCTGCTGCTGCATTTGAACTGCCAACCCTGTGGACTGCAGTCCCGCACACAACAACTATGCCACCGGGGCTCAGCCCGAGACTTTAACTCTTTACCTCTTAATGGGAGTAGAAAGTCAAGTCTTTCTGCCTTGTCGTAGCTGGTGGGTTCAAACTGCTGACCTTGTGATTAGCAGTTCAAGACATAACCACTAGGCCACCTGTTCCCATTGACACCTCACAATCACACAGGGGGTGAAATGTAGATCATTGTGATCACTGCCCTCTACCCCCCTTTCTTATCTGTACCTGTGTACATACACACATGTTAGTAATCAATAGATTGTTACTTATTTTTAAGTCAAATGTATCATAAATATATATTTCCCAAGTAGACTTAAGTATGATTAAACTAAAGTGGAGCTTTAGTTTCAACATACAGCTAGAAAAAGTAAGTCTATAGGTATTAATGGCCTGAGCCTTGCTTATATTTATATTCTTGATAAAAATCATTAGACTATATACCACTTTACCACCACCACTTGAAAAAAATCCTGTATTTGAATTTTTCATGTTTTTGCATGTATGTGTATTACACTTATTTTGAAATGGCTCTTCGAGCTATATTTAGTATTTTAACATATTGACGAGTTAATAAAGACAAGGTTTGTTTCCCATTTTTAAAATTTTTTAATTAAAAATCATTTTATTGGGGACTCTTACAGCTCTTATCACAATCCATCTATCCATCCATGTGTCAAGCACACATTTGTACATATGTTGCCAAAATCATTTAAAAAACATTTTCTTAAAAACAAAACAAAACAAAAAAACATTTTCTTTCTATTTGAGCCCTTGGTATCAGCTCATTTCACCCCACCCCATGAACCCTTGATAATTTATATATTTTTTTCATGTCTTACATTGACTGATGTCTCCCTTTACCCTCTTTTGGGTTGTCTGTCCTCCATATGTAGATCATTGTGATCAGTTCCTGTTTTCTCCCCGCACCTTCCCATTATCCTCCTGGTATCACTACTCTCACTATTGGACCTGAGGGGTTTATCTGTCCTGGATTCCCTGTGTTTCCAGCTCTTATCTGTACCTGTGTACATGCTCTGGACTAGGCAGATTTGTAAGGTAGAATTGGGGTCATGATGGTGGGTGGGGGAGTAGTAAAAAACTAGAAGAAAATTGAATGTTTCCTCAGTGCTATACTGCATCCTGACTGGCTCATTTCTTCCTTGTGACCCTTCTGTAAGGGGATGCCCAACTGTCTACAGATTAGCTTTGGGTCTCCACTCCGCACTCTCCCTCATTCAAGTGGATATAATTTTTTGTTCTGGGTCTTTGATGCCTGATATCATTTACACCTCACGACATACAGGCTGGTGTGCTTTTTCCATGTGGACCGTGTTGCTTCTCAGATGGCCACTTGTTTATCTTTAAGACTTTAAGACCCCAGATGCTATATCTTTTGATAGCCAGGCACCATCATTTTTCTTCACCATATTTGCTTATGCACTCATTTTGTCTTCAGCAAGGAAGGTAAGCATCGCAGAATGATGGATTATTAGAACAATGTGTTCTTGCATTGAGGGAGTACTTGAGTAGGGATCCAATGTCTGTCTGCTAACTTAATAGTTTACATATAAATGCATGCACATAGATCTATTTCCCTATCATTGTATATAAAATATATTTACATATGTATGTGCCTGTGTTTAGACCTCTATAAATGTCCTTTGCCTCCTAATTCCTTCCTCTATTTCCTTTTATTTTCCTTTGAAGACAACATTTTTAATGTAATGAAACAAAATGTAGTTCTTCAAAAAGTAAGAAGAGAAAACAAATTATTTTTCCATTCCTTGTTTCAGACAAAGAAAGAAGAGAATAAATGTTCCTGGTCACAGGTCTCGTGTTAAATATAACATTACAGCTTAGTTTTTACTCATTCCTTACATAATAAGGAATAAATCAATACATTGGGATGACTAAAATATCAGAAATCTGGTAGCCAAACATTTATCTGGTAACCAAACATTTCTGTGACCATTGGAAGGTCTGAAAATTCAGAGTTCAGAGGATGTCTGGCTTTAGTCTACAGAATTATGTTTTATCTTTTATTTCTCCCTTTCCAGGTTATTTATTTATTTATTTTAAATTCATTTTATTGGGGGCTCATACAACTCTTATCATAATCAATATATACATCCATCTTATGCAGACCACATTTGTTTATTTGTTGCCGGCTTCATTCTTCAAACATCCTCCTTCTACTTAGGCCTTTGGTATCAGGTCCTCATATTTCCCCTCCCTCCCCACTCCCCTTCCCTCACTATGTTTTATTTTTAAAGGAATAATGGTTAATGCTCTTTCATGATCACTGCAGGGTGATAAGGAGTCTGAGTGGCTCATTGGTTAATGTGTGTGACTACTATCCAAAAAGCTGGTGATTCAAATCCCCAGACACTCCAGGGGAGAAAGATGTGGTCATCTTCTATGGCTTTACAGAGGAGGAAGAAGTGGCTGTTTACAAGGCCAGTATCAGTGGGAATCAACTCAAAATCAGCAGGTTTAGGTGATCAGAGTTAAACTACTTCAATCATCCTTTCACTTACACTATTTTAATCATCACCTAAGTATGCCTTTTCTAGCTTTTAATGACATATGTTTCATAATTTTTCCCTTTAAGTATGGTATTTTTCAAGGCTATACATATTTCCCAGAAGATATGTTTGGATAAAATTTTTTCTTGCCCACTTTTGCCATCGAAATATATTTACATTAAGAAAGTGGTTTCAGCTAAAAAGTAAAGCTTTTCAAATCCCATGAAAGACAAAGGGATGGAATATGTGGGAGAATAACTAGGAAATATAGGGGAACGATCTAAAAGATCTAACCAATATTCCAGGAAAAGAGAATCAACAATATAAAGAAAAATCAATAATCAAATATATGTCTGAGAGAATATAGAACATAATGAAAGATCCATACTAAAATAATGACTGGGAAAATTTCCAAAGCTAAAGACAGATGAAAGTCTTAACATTGACAAGTGTATCAACTACTTAATAATATCAGTTAAACACACACAATTAGAGATGTTTTCATGAAATTTCAGAATGACAAGGATTTTGAGAGTTTTCAGAGAGAATAAAAATGTTTCCTACAAAGAAATTGAATCAAGTTAGTTTGAATCAGGTTAGTTTTAGAGTACTGAACAAAACACTAAAGTTCAGAAGAAAGTAAAGCAAAAACTTCAAAATTTGAAGTGGATCTATATATTTTTCAATCTGGAATTCTACATTCATGTAGAATATCAATGAGGTTTGATGGTAAAATAAAGCAATTTTCTTTTTCTTTTTTTTTAAAGCACTTTTCAAACATAAAAGGACTCCAAATTGTTAGGTTACTTCCTGAAAAAATGTGTTCTGAAAAAAAATCTACTTAAGAATGTGCTCCAACATACAGACATGAAGTAGGGAACCAATAGAGAGGTCTGCAGGAGCAGCCCCAAATCCAACTATGTGGATAACTCCTTAACCCCCAGAATAATTCACTTCAGAGGACAACACTGAAGCTACAGCTCAGGGAGAGGGATGCGTCTGATCTGAGCACACCAGGAGCAAACAAAGAGGGAAAGAGATAAAGTGGAACACATCCTGACCCACCAAGCCCTGAGAACTATATTCCTGCTCAGAGCGGCTAATGCACAGAGAGGACCATAGGACAGGCCCCACAGGATACATGAAGTTACTCACTGACCCTTGTGCTAGGAGGGACAACACTGGAGACCCAGTGTGGGGATTGTGCCCGATCTGACCCCACCACACTGGGGCAAAACATCAGGGGCCTGCAACAGAACAGCAAGGGAAGCAAAGCAATGAAGTTCCTGGAAAATACCAAAAAATATGCTTTGGAGCCAGGGTGTGGCACCCCATAACACTCAAGCAGAAAATACTCCTAAAGGTCAATAAACAGACCTGGAACTATATATAGACTTTTCACTTTTTGTGATTGGGTTTTTGTCGTTGTTTTGTTTTCTTTTGTTGCTTCGCTTTGTCTTGCTTTGCTTTGGTGCTTATTATTGTCTCTGCCTCTCTATCTAGAGAAGCTAAGTGGGATAAACAATCCAGAGGAGAAAACTGGTTTTGGGCCACACAGGAGAGGGGAGGTGGAAGAAAGGAGGGGGTGCCAACAAACCCAGGGCCAGGGAACAACAAGTGATCTAAAATCTATGACAAGGAGAGTATATGATGCCTGGTGGGGCTTTCAAATGCAATGAAGCTGAGAGGAATTACTGAATAAAGGTCGAACATGATAGTGGAACAAGAGAAAAGTAAAAGGAAATAGAGGAAAGAACTAGAGGTAAAGGACATTATAGTGCTCTAAATACAGGCAATATATTTAATTGTATATTTACCTGTATATTTGTATATTTATATATAACAATAGGGAAATATATCTATGTACATACACTTATATGTTAAGTATTAAGATAGCAGGCAGACATTGGGTCTCTAATCAAGTACTCCCTCAATACAAGAACACTTTGTTCTAATAACTTGGCTTTCTGTGAGGCTCACTTTCCCTACTCAATCACTGAAGACAAAATGGGTGCATAAGCAAATGTAGTGAAGAAAGCTAATGGTGCTCAAAATATATAATGTCTTGGGTCTTAAAGGCTGGAAGATAAATAAGTATCCATCTAGCTGAGAAGAAACAAAGTCCATATAAATGAAGCAACCAGCCTGTGTGATTGTGAGGTTTCAATGGATTCAGGTATCAGGCATTAAAGATCCAGAACAAAAATCATATCGATGTGAATGAGGGGGAGCACAGAATGGAGACCTAAAGCCCATCTATAGACACCTGGACATCCCCTTACAGAAGGGTTACAAGAAAGAGATGAGCCAGTCAGGATGGAGTATAGCACTGATGAAACATACAACTTTCCTCTAGTTCTTTAATGTTCCACCGCACCCCACTATGATGACCTCAATTCTACCTTACAAATCTGGCTAGACCAATGTATGTACATGAGTACAGTTAAGAGCTGGAAACACATGGAATTCAGGACAGATAAACCCCTGAGGACCATGAGAATAGCCATACCAGGAGATAAAGAGAAGATGGGGGGACAAGGAGGGAACCGATCACAATGATCTACGTATATCTCCCTGCCAGGGGGATGGACAGCAGAAAAGTGGGTGGAGGGAGACATCAGTCAGTGTAAGACATGAAAATATAATAATGTATAAATTATCAAGGGTACATGATGGAGAGAGGAGGAAGGGAAATGAGCTGATTCTAAGAATTAGAGTAGAAAGAAAATGATTTAAAAATGTTGATGACAACATATGTACAAATATGCTTGACACAATGGATGAATGTATGGACTGTGATAAGAGTTGTTTGAGGTCCCAATAACATGATTTAGAAAAAAGAAGACTGTGCTCCAACAAAATCAAGTTGTGGTAGCACTCCATCTCTGCTCCAGGATGTGAGATTGACTCATAGAGAAATAACCTCGCGGGCTGAAAGTGAGAGGAATTTGAAGCACTTGCTGATGAAGATCAAGGATTGCAGCCTTCTGCATGGATTACAACCCGATGTCAAGCAAACCAACATTGTAACTCCTGGATCAGTAGGTAACATCATGGTAAATGGAGACAAGACTGAAGTTGCCCCGATGCGGTCTTGCATGGATGCACAATCACTGTTCATGGAGGCAGCCGTCGAGAGATCAGAAGGTGCATTGCATTGGGTATATCTAGTGCCTGAGAAGTCTTTAAAACTTTGAAAGCAAACATGTTCCTTTGAGGACTAAGGTGCACCTGACTCATGCCATGGTACTTTCCATCACCTCACGTTCATGGGCAAGTTGCATCTTGAATAAAGAAGACCAGAAGAAAAAGCAATGCATTTGGAGTATGGTGTTGGCGAGAAATATTGAAACTACCACTGCCTGCCAAAAGAACAAATAAACCTGTCTTGGAAGAAGGATAGCCGGATGCTCCTTAGAAGCAAGGATGTTGAGACAGACTTTGTCTCATGTATTTGACCACGTTATAAGGAGAGCTCCGCTCCTGGAGAAGATCGTGCTTGGGAGTGGTGAGGGGCAGTAAGAAAGAGGAAGGCCGTGAATAAGAGAGATTGACACAGCGGCTGCACCAATGGGCGAACACCACTGTGAAAGTGGGGCGGGGCCAGGGGCCTCTTCATTCTGCTGTGAGTTGAACTGGACTGGACAGCACCGAAAAGCAGCCAGCTGTCAGACCTCCCTGGGAGAGGCCATGTTGTCCCGGGGATGTTCTCTGCCAAAGACAAAGGGTCACAAGAATAATAAGCTTGGCCAATTTCTGCATAAGATGGACTCTTTCTGGTAACTGATTTTGGCTCCAAGACCTCCTCCTCTCCCAGCAGAATAGTCAAAACATTGTTAAAAGTGTGCTATGATTGAGACAACCCCTCCTCTTCCCCCCTCCCTTCTTTCTCTCCTGCACAAGTCTCAGATCTGTAGCTCAGTCAGATGACTTTATCCTTCTTCTCTGGTTCCCGCCCCACTTTTATTCACAGATGTTTTCCTCAATAAATCTCTCATCTAATTCTGTCTTGGCATATACCCCAAAGAGGATTTGAGCTAACAAGCAATCCAAGAAAGAACAGAACATGAAATCTGAGAAGTAGTGAATTTTACTCAAAGATACTTTGTAAAATTATCAGGCTGTAACTGCAGTGTGTCCAGAGAACAATAATCCAAAACAGAATAGTTATTCAAGGGCCCAAAGAAAAATGTTTTAAATAATAAAGTGGGTTGACTATAAGAAATAGTTTCATTTCAAAAGTGCCAAGAGAAAATGAAGGCCCTTGATTCTCCTGTCAGTGATGGAAAAGGATGTTAATTAGAAATTCTCAGAAAATGAAATGTGGAAAGAAAGTAATAGTCCAAGTATGAAGGAAATTATTTGGACAACTGATGTAATATAGCATGTAATATAAGAGAATCCTTTTCACCTTGAAATATTCTCCTTCAAATGGCTTAAGTTCTCTTTCCCATAGCTCCACTTGTGGGTTCTGCAGCGAATATTATTTAGAAAATCAATGTTGGGACGGGCCATTCAGGGGAAAGGTGTACTGGAGGCACCAAGTTTCGATAGATGTCAAGTATCCAAGAGAGTTGCAAGACAGACCAAAGTACAGAAGTGTCAAAGGAGATGCCCTGTAGCCAGTCAGATGACTTGCCTGGATCTTGCTGGAAAATCTGGAACACAAGAAACCCGGGGTGGCGGGAATGCCTACTGTGCTTGTGAGCAGAGAGGAGAGCACTATCTTGACATTAGCTTACCACTCTCAGAGTTCTATCTGGATGAGAGAGAGGTATCTGGGAGGTACTGGAAATCTGGTGCCAAAGAAAGACTTGGAAGGACACAGGAACCTACCTCTAAGGTTAGTTATAGCCGGAGTGGCTGCTGAAAGCTCAGGGCCTGAGTGCCGAACAAAGAGCCCAGCAGCACAGAACACAGACTTGTTAGTCCAGCTGCGGCCTGCTGACCTCCAGGTGAGCAATTCAAAATCATCGGCTGTTCAGCAGAAATGTCCTCTTGTGGAGTTCAGTTTCCAAAACCCCACGGAGCAGTTGCTGTGGGGCTGCTCTGAGTCAGAGGAATGAACTATGAGGCATTGTTGGGAGCAGGAAAGGAGGGAGCTTCTTGAGAGAGAAGCAGCAGAGAGTGCTTAGTGTGAGAGAGACAAAAATTCCCCATGGATCTCTCTGGAAAAACATGAGAGATTTAAAGAGATCTTCAAGGTCCATAGAATGCAAAGTCTTCCTGTTAGGGTGCCAACAAATTAATCATCACCATACTCTGTCTTTCTACCTACTCTCTTCTTGACGTGATTCTAAAGAGATGAGAAACCACGGTAGGAAGATGGGAGAGAGGGTGGGACTCCCTTCTGCTCTCTCTGTCTCTGCCTGCCAGAGAGACAGAGACAGAGAAAAGGACCAGAAAGGCTTTCTCTGGCTTCCTGTCTGTGGAAGGCTTCTGCCGGAAGATAGGAACAACTCTAGGTCTGCAGCTTGTTCTGAGTTTTGATTGAACGTAACTGCACAGAAATGAGCATTTTATAAAGGTGAACTAAGGATGCATTTTCAAAGTCGGATGTTCCTGGAGATGAATTTCTATTACTTAAGTGTTAACTGAAAGGTCAGTAATTTGAAAGCACCGGCTGCCGTGAGGGAAAAACACAAGATGAATAGTTTTGGAGACCCACAGGGGTGGTTCTTGAAAGCACCGGCTGCCGTGAGGGAAAAACACAAGATGAATAGTTTTGGAGACCCACAGGGGTGGTTCTATGGGCCGTAAGGGGTAGCTAGGAGTCAGAATCTACCCAATAACATTGAGTTTGGTTTGTTGGAACAGTAACCAGAAAAGTGTTGGGGCCTGTCATTTTTTTCAAAGAGAGGCAGAAGGAAGGAGAGAGCAAGTTTAAAGCAATTTAAAAAAAAAAGAAGAAAAAGTTGATTTCTGATTATATTTCATGAGTCCTGTCTATTTAATATTATAGATATAACAATATTATAAATGTTATTCACTGACTTTATACTTTTAGAAATCAATCCACAAACCAAACATGGAAGATTTATTTATGATTTTAGAAAAGAATCTGTTAGTTAAAAAAAAAAAGTATAACTTGAAGAAGTGAACTGATGGATGAAGAGAGAAAGCAGAGAAGCGGAAGGGAGTCAGTTCTTATTTTACAGAGAATGGAGCCAAAAGATACTAATATTTATAGGTTAAGAAAAAGATGCCTAAATATGTAATCTAAATGTATAATGAATATGCTACATCACAATTGGGGGGAAAGGATGGGGGAAGGGGTGGGTGGTATGAATGGAATCAGCTGGCATAGGAGATCACCAATAACTGCTTCTTAAAATGGAGAAAGTAGGTAAAAGACCTCAAAAGGGAAATGACAAATGGCTTAATTCTGGAAGCAAGACTGGTGTCAGGAGGGTCGCAATTTCTACTTTTCTATTTAGAGACTTTATACTGTTTGAATATTTATTGCTACACACATGCATAACTTGTATAACAGTAAATAACATGAGAGACCGGGAAAATGCTAAGAATGTTTATTTTAAAATCTCTACCTCTATTTTATATATTTACATATATAAATCTACATTTATGCCTATATGTGTATATATGTAAATATAACAAGGAGGAAAATGGATTTTGGCCCTCTACTTAGATCTTACCCCAGTACAAGGATATTTTTTCCTCATAATGTGGCACTGAATGATCGCTGGAGACAAAATGAAGGCATAAGCAAATGTGCTAAAGAAAGCTAATGGTGCCCTGCTATTAAAAGAGATAGCGCTCTTACAGGCTTGAAGTTAAACAGGTGGTTATCTAGCAGGGAAGCAACAAAGTCTCCCTGGAAAAAGCACACCAGCTTGTGTGATTAAAAAGTGTCGACAGGATATAGTATCAGAAGTTCAAAAACAGGCAATCAAATTGACATCAAAGAAGGAGTATGGACAAAGTGGAGACCCCAAACCAACCTGTAAGATAATTGGAGAGCCCCTCACAAAAGGGCCACATGAAGGGGATGACAAATACAGGGCGTAGTACAGCACTGGTGAAACAGATAACTATTCTCCACTCCTTTAACATTTCCTCCTCTTACTATTATGGTCTTTGTTTTACCTCATTAATCTTGTTAGACTGGTGTATTTGCATTTGTATAATTACGAGTGTTCAATGCCAGAAAGCCAAGATAGAAAACCCTTCAGAAACAGTAACCGGAGTAATGATTCCCTGATGGTATAGGAAGGGGGGTGGTTGAATGCAATGATGATTGTATAACCTCACTAGAAAGGAATAAAAAACAGAATTTCAGGTGAATGGATATACTGGATGATGATGATATATATATATATATATATATATCTATATATATATATATATCTATAAAGAGTTCCTGGAGGTAGGGTGGAAGTAGGGAGGGGCTAAAGGGGAGCTGTTAACAAAGAGTTCAAGAAGAAAGAAAATATTTTCAAACTGATGGTGGCATCACTTACAAAATTATGCTTGAGCTAACTGAATTAGGGATGTTTTAATATCTGTAAGAACTCTCAATAAAATGATTAATAAAAAAGATAAAAATAAATCCCTACCTTGCTCTGATCCAGGGTTTGGTGTGCATATCCAAACCACTTCCCCAGCTGCCGTGCTTTTCTGACACTGGGGGCAGAAATCCCCTTTCTGGGGCCAGCTCCTCTATGATGGCCCTGATGTGGTAGGGCTCAAATCCACAGCAGCCGCCAATGAGCCTGACCCCCTGGTTGTAGGACTCTCTGGCGTACTTTTGAATATCCCACCTGGTCGCCACTCTGGGTTCCATTCCTGTAAAATAATACAAATACTCTGATACACATTTTTTTCTTAATAACTGTCACCATATGTTTTGAGTTGAGTTATTTTTTAAACATTCCTCACAGAATTCCAGTAGCCCTTCTGCATGGTTTGGCATTTCACCCACCCACAACCAATAAATTTAGGGTTCTATGCATCGGTCTATTCTAGATATTTCACATTTCTAGGATCGAACAATATTTGACCTTTTGTGTCTGACTTATTTCCCTGAGTATAACTGAAAACTAGTCTTTTATTGTGATTTGAGTTGAAGTTGAAAGAGCAAATTGGCTTCCCATTCAATCATTCAGACACATGCTGTTATGTGACATTGAATGCAATCCCCACAGTCTTAACTGCTCCCTGTTTCCCATTGTCACGGTCCTTCTTGCTTGCCCTTTCCTGCTTTCAGAGGTTTTCCCTGGACAAATGTTGCCCCTTTGATCTCCTGCACTTGGTTGTTGTCAGGAATGCTAGCCAGCCTGTAGCCCAAAGTGCAGCCGTGGGTCTGAGTTCAGTTCCACTCCTGAAGGATGTGTAGGGATGGGAGTTTGGGGGTTCTCTAAGTATCAATGAGGTCTCTAAGCCTGTCCTTTTTCTTATGATTTCCAGTCCCCTCACCCCTAGATTTTTTGGTTAACATTTCATGTTTTGTCTGATCAGCTGATCCACTTGTGTTGATTCAATTCTGACTAACTGCAACCCTGTATGACAGAACTGTCCAATGGAGTTTCCCAGGCTATAGTCTTCGCAAGAGCAGATCAACAAAGCCTTTCTCCTGAGAAGGAGGTTGGTGCAAATTGCCTGTTTCTAGTTAGCAGCTGAGCACTTAAACGCTGCACATCCAGAGCTGCTTGCAAAGCTTGTGTTGTTGTTCGGTGTCATGAATGACTTCAACATCATAGAGGCCCTAGATACAAAATAATGAACCCTGGTCTAGCCACGCACCATCCTCACCATCATTGTTCAGCTTGAGACCATTCTGTCACCACCAGGTCCATCCATCTCCTTGAACGTCTTTCTCTTTTCCATGGACTCTCGACTTCAAGCATGATGTCCTTTCCCGAGGACTGGTTTTTCTCAATAATATACCAAACTATGTGTGACCAGCTTCACCATCCTCACTACTCCCGAGCCTTCTGGCTGTCTTCTTCTTCCAAGACAGACTTGTTTGTTCTTCTGGCAGGACACGGCACTTTCAATATCCTTCGCCAACCCCTCTGTAATCTACTACTCTGGTGCCTTTCATAAAATAACCGGAGGTACTTTTACCTGTTGCAGTGGAAGTGAATGACTCTTAGTGACCCCTAGTGGGTCAGAGTGAAACTGTGTGGTGGAGTTTCAGTGACTTGCTTTTTCATGACCAGGCCTGAGGCGTCTCTGAGTGGCCTGGAACCGCCAGTCTTTTGGTGAGGGGCGGGATGTTCCTTGCCCCACCCAGGGACTCCAGAGGACACCCTTTCTCAGTGACATTGAATCCATTCTAACCCAGAGCAACCCTATATGACAGAGGAGAACTCTCCTTGTGGGCTTCTGAGATGGTACCTCTTTACTGGAAAAATGAAAACAAAACAAAGCCAAATCTCAAACTGCCATGGAGTTGATGCCAACCCAGGGTGATCTTATAGTACAGGGTAGAACTGCCATCATAGACGGCAATGCTTTCCAGGAGGAAAAATCCCAATCTTTCCCCTGTGGAGTGTCTGGGGGTTTGGAACTGATGACCTTTTGGGTCACAACCCAACTCATAACCACTGTGGCAGCAGGGCTCAAAGAAGACGCTTTAGAGATGATCTACTCCCCTAAAATTTTCAGACAATAGCACTGATTCTGGTTAGTTCTTTTCTCTTTGAAGGGCTCTCGGAATACTAAGTGAACTTGGTAAGGTTTCCCAAACAACTGAGCTGCTTATCGTGACAGATTGAAATTACCTGCCTTCACCAGTTGAACAGCACACTCTCCGGGCATTACATTATTCATGTCTCCCTCTGGGCCTATGCACATGGTCGCTGCCACAGGTTTACTGGTTTCCTTTAAGACTCCCACAGCCCACATGGCTTCTTCAACATGCTCAAAACACTAAGAGAAATCTCAGCTTTTCGATTGGTCCACATGCAAAGGAGATTTTGAAGGGGAGAACCCAAATGTGAAAAAGAAATTAGTTGTAACATTTGCAAATACATAATATGGAACAAAGCTTCTTATGGAATATGCCTCTATCAGTCTGATGAAAGAATACACTTCTGAGTCCATGTTTTATGTACTTTTACAATGATAGAGATTTTCATTCAGGAATCACCTCCCCAGTGAGATGATGACTGAGTAAAAACAACTAGCCCCACCCTCACTCCCTGCCCCAGCCCCCAAACAAAATTCTGAAGCAGAGGTCTTTAAAGTAATTGAGTATTAAAATTCATTTGTTATTATGGTAAGAATACATAAAATAAAACATAGCCATTTCATCATTGTGGGGTATGTAGTTCAGTGATATTCACTGTGTTCATCATGTGGCCCAGTCATTTCTGTGAGCACAGTTTCAATGTTTTCCATTACCTTTAACAGAGACTCTGTGCCCCGTAAGTGATGGACTCCCCCTTTCTCCTCCATTTTGCCCTTGGTAATCATGAATATATGTTGGTCTCCATAATCCGAACCAAACTCACTGCCCTCAAGTCGAGGCTGACTCACCGCCATGCTCCCTGGTCAGGGCAGAACCGCCCCTGTGAGTTTCCCAGACTACAGCTATTTATAGGTATAGTAGGCCCTATCTGTCTTCCTCGGAGCAGGTGGTGTTTCTGAACTGCTGGCCTTGCTGTTAGAAGCCCAACCCATCACCACTGCCCTCCCAAGGCTCTGGTGCTGGTTTCTAGATATCTGCCATCACCACTGCCCTCCCAAGGCTCTGGTGCTAGTTTCTAGATATCTGCCAAGTTCTAGATACTTCCTATAAGTCAGGTTAGTGATATTTGTCATTTTATGATTGACTTTTTTTCACTCAGGACATTTTCACACTCCATCCATTTTGTAGTCTATATCAAGAGTCTATTTCTCCAGCAGACCGAGTAGTATTTCATTGTGTGTACGTACCACGTTTGTCCATCTGTTCCTCTGTTGATGGACACTTACGCTGTTTCCAATGTTTGGCCAGTGTGAAGACTGTTGCAATAAAGACGGATAGAATAATCTGCTACTATTCCTGCATTCTAGTCTTATGGTCGAATACTTAGGAGTGGAATTGCGGGGTCATATGCCTAACTTTTTGAGACACTCCTGAACTCTTTACCACAATGGCTAAAATCATAGCTTTAAGGGGGCAAGACTTTTTTACCATACCTCTGGAACTCACCTTTAATGGAAAGGAGTTAATCTCTGAAAAATAACGAAGAGTTTACTGTTCCTCTCTCCTACTAGATGTTCCCAAGTGCCCCATGCAGTAGGAAGGGAAGGATGAAGAGTTCCAAAAGTGAGGACACTGTGGCAAAAATGGGAAGGGGGAGCTACTTGGTCCTGTGTTGCTGGTGGCTAGAATTCCTTGTCTGGTAAACATAGGCTG
Organism: Nesogale talazaci; assembly: GCA_004026705.1. Taxonomy (NCBI): domain Eukaryota; kingdom Metazoa; phylum Chordata; class Mammalia; order Afrosoricida; family Tenrecidae; genus Nesogale; species Nesogale talazaci. Next base: position 113,345 of record PVJH01002557.1, on the reverse strand, counting down.
TGAGCAGCGTTGCTTCCCAGGGCCCGTGAGTGCCATCATGGAAAAGCTGATTTTCAGGTGTGCAGAGAAAAGCTACCTGTTTTCACTCTTCAATTCATTAAAAGAAAGAAAGAAAGAAAAGAAAGAAAAGATTCTGTGGCAGCAGTCTGTAAGGAATGCTATAGGGAAAGAGGAGGTCTTTTAGGAACCCAAAGAAAAAAAATCACCACCTGTGTTCCCATTCGTTGTGGGGACAGATGGGCAGCATTCATTCCATTCTCTGCTAATGGTTCTTCAAGATGGGTTATCCAGGTTGGAGGAGTGGAGAACCTTAGGAAGGTTGAGGAGGCCATCGACAGTGAGCGATTTTCCAGTTGGCACAATGGAGGCATCAGGAAAAGTGAAGTTTGGACAGAGGCTATGTATGGCCCAGGCTTTGGGCAAAGGTTTGAGGTTATCTTCAGGCAGTAGCAAATGTTATGGAATTAGGAGATGAAGGTATTTTTTGGAGGTGGGGATGGGTGGGAGGTGAAGAAAGGAATTGTAGTGCTGGAGAAGAATATTGAAAGACTTTTAAAAAGATGATAAACCAATCTGTCTTGGAAACAGTTCGCTGGAGCAGTCCTTAGATGAGGCAACGATGGAGAGACTTTGTCTTACATTCTTGGGACATGCCAGAGAAGGACGCCATGCTTGGTATGATAGAAGGACAGTGAAGTAAAGAAGGCCACCAAGCAGGTGGACCGACGCTGTGGCTGCACCAATGGGCTCACACATGGGAACAGGTGCGAGGAGGGCGCAGGACGGGACAGTGTTCTGTTGTGCATGAGGTCACTCTGGCACAACAGAGGCAGGGAGACATGTGCGACTTTACATCTAATCACTGGCCAATTCTTTTTTTTTTTTTTGGAGGGGGGCATCACTGCTCTCCAGTGGTGGGAGTAGGAGGCCCAGCCCCACTGCTGGAATTGAACCTCCGTCCCAGTGGGCCGCAGTCCCGCGCACAACCACTACGCCACCGGGGCTCAGCCCTCACTGGTCAATTCTTATCGATGATGTTCTTATAACAACACTCATCTCTGACGTTATCACAGGAGTAGAAGCCAAGCGATGACTGCGAGCAGGTGTGGGGGACTGAGGAGTAAGGCCATGGCTGGGTCTTTGAGGAGGACTGGAGGGGCCTGGGTGAGTCTGAGCAGACGCCTACCTCCTTCAATGCCCACACTCATCTCCTGTCAAGCCTGCCCTTCCCACCCAAGAGGATGCTTCCTGAACCACTATCCCTCCTCCCACTCCACACTGTAAGACTCCTTGAAGAAAACAGCTGTGTCAGTCAGCTAGGCCTTGGAAAATGAAAGACTTAGGCTGGACTAGGCCTCTCTGAGAGTCTCTCTTTGAGTTCCCCAGGGAACCTTGCTCAGATGTGGGAAGCTGTTGACCTTGACTGCCAAAAAGCTCCCAAACTTATGGTCATCAGGTTGATGCCAACTCACAGCAGCCAAACAGTACAGGGTAGATTTGTCCTTCTGAGTTTCTGAGAGTGTAACTCTGTGTGGGAGTTAAGAGCCTCATCTTTCGCCGGAGGAGCAGAGGGCAGCTTTGAACTGCTGAGTGTGCAGTTAGCCGCAGAATGAATATGTAATCCATTGCACCACCAAGGCTCTTTCGGACCTCGATGAGGGTCAACCTTAGACCCTCCTCCTGAAGGAAACGAGGGCACAGGCAGTCCATTACCCTTGTGAAAGAGGAAGGCCATGCAGATGACACTTGTCAGAGGGATTTCCTCCTGTCCCTTTACAGCAGCCTGACCTCTGCAATGACAAAGTCCACATTTTTCCTGGTGAATGCCGCAAGCTGTAGTTGAAAGATTTTTTTTTTAAATTCTAACTTCATCCTTGTGATGTTTGTATGTGGTTGTCTGATCAGATTCCTCCTGCGACCAAAGCATCGCCCTTCCACCCGCTTCTCTGGCGAGGTCCCAGGCAGCTGCGTTAGTATCTTCCCACTAAGATTAGAGAATAAGAACTCAGAAAGCAAGCGTGGCCCTTCAAAGGTAAGATATAATAAATAAGCAAGGGAGCTATGAACCAGTATGATGTGTACAAGAAGCCGGTCAGAATGTAACAGGAGAAGCCTGGCAGAGTCGGGGCCCCTCTCTTCCGCTGATGATGTTGCGCTTATCACATTGAGTTTAAATAGCTTTGAGTTGTCTGTCTGCCACCCTGAAAATGAGTGTCTTCAGAATACAATCTGTGCCTTTGTTTTTTTTTGGGGGGGTGGGGGTGGGGGGACAATCACTGCCCTAGTGAGAGTAGGAAGCCCAGCCTTGCTCCTGGACAGCCACTGTTGGATTTGAACCATCAACCCTGTGGGTCGCAGTCCTGCACACAACCACTGCGCCACCGGGGCTCAGCCCCAATCTGTGCCTTTGTATCTATCATTTTTGAGTCTAGCAGGTCACATAGTGAATGGACTATAATGGATTCAGTGAATACTGATTGCCTGAATGAGCAATTAAGAATTCAAGTATGAATCTTTTACATTTGTAGACTACATCACAATTCTTTTCCACCCTTCATTTCTCCCTACTTACTCTACAACCCCATGAATTTACACACTACTGTTATCTCCATGGATTTAGATGGGGGTGGAGGGGATGGATGTTCTGTTCAGGCAAGGGCCTCGCACAAAACTGCAGGGTGTATACATCGCAAAGTTGGCTATCAAACACAATTCTTCTCAATTCTGAATGACTGTAGTGTTCCTGGGGCCACCTGTCTCCAGGTGGACAAGACAGGAAGGCGGAATGTAGAATGAGAAGGTCAAAGGGGAATATTCAAGGAGGGAACACTTGGCTTCCTCTTCCCCCCATAGAAAGTTGGTCATACACAGAAGCAAAGAGGATTGGCCATGCCATTGCAAGGATCTATTCTTCCTCAGTCTCGTCTTTTATCCTCCCATAGAGGCAGAAAAGGAGCATTTGTTTAGTATATCTATGTACATAGTAATTAATTACTAGTGCTCATATGTGGATTTTTCTCAATAAAGTGTGGTAGCACATCCTGTCAATTCTGTAGCTTCTATCGAGAGGTTGTTTATACCCTAGAGCAGTGCTTCTCAACCTGTGGGTCATGACCACTTTGAGGCTCAAAGGACTCTTTCACAGGGGTCACCTGATTCATAACAGTAGCAAAATGACAGTTTTATGGTTGAGGGGCTCACTACAACATGATGAACTGCATGAAAGGGCCATGGGCTTAGGAAAGTTGAGAATCACTGCTCTAGACAATGGCTTCTCCTGCAGACTTACCTTGCTTTCCATACTGTCCTCCCTGGCAGAAAAGGTGAACGTTTACATGACGTTTGAGCCCGCTCTCAAGAATTCCATGTGAAGCTGCCGAACTACACAGTCACCAGCAAGTAGTTGTTGTTGTTTCGGGGAAATAAAAGGAATTTGCAATCATGAATGCTATTATTTTCAGCATTGGCAACTCATCCATTCAACATCTTTTTCAATCATATAAGCTTTCAAACAATTGCACATTAAGTCCAGTGGAAGTCAAAGACATCACAGGCATGACAGAGAGCCAGGTTGGGACAATCTAGTAGCCTCAGATGGACCTACTAATTGGCCCCAATGACTCTTTGTAGTCATACATAGAGATTAATGCCTGGTGAGTCCGTTTGCTCAGTCCCTTGGTTTCTAGTGTGTTGTAAAGGGTGCAGTGGCTCTGCTTTGTAGTCAGCACTGGGCAGCCCAGGAAGTGGTTGATAGGTGCCATTGGGTCGGCTCTGGCTGTGTAAAACAGAAAGAAGCATCGCCCAGTCCAGTGCCACCCTTACAATTGTTATAGAACAATTTGAGTCCCTTGTTGCAGCCACTGTGCCAACCCATCTTACTGAGGGTCTTCCTCTTTTCCACTGCCCTGTGACTTTGTCCTTCTTCCTGACAATGTGTCCGAAGTTCATGGTCTAGCACTTCTTGCCTCTTAGGAGCATTCTGACTCGACTTCTTCCCAGGCAGATTTGTTCGTGTTTTTGGAAGTCCACGGCACTTTCAATATTCTTTGATCACACTGTAATGCAAAGGAATCGATCCTTCATTGGTCTTCCTTATTCAGTGTCTAAGTCCAGGAAGTAGAATGAAGAAATTCTCATCTTGTGCTGAATGTACATTGGGTTAGCACACCTATCAAACCAATTGAGTTGCATGTAGCACCAGAGTGAGAGGGAGGCAGCGAGAAAGAGCAAGGCCTCCAGTGAGATGAACTGAAACAGTAGCAGCAACAATGCACTCAAACATAAGCACGATTGGGAGGATAGAATAGGATTGCGTGGTGTTTCTTCTGCTGTACATAGATAGAGTTGTTATGAAGTGGAACCGATTCAATGACACCACCAACAACTGACAATCCCAACACAAATTTGATTGGCCACTCTTTATTTTTCAGTCAAGAGGCTTTCATAACTCTCCCACACTGCTGGTGGTTCTATAAGAATGTCAAAATATTGTGGAAAGCAACATGATGCTATCAAACAACTGGAAATATAAATTCCATAGGGCTGAACAAGCCTTTATATACCCTAAAGGAATCAGAGCCATAACATGAACAGACCCATACACACTCTGTAGAAGTTACATAATTTCCTGTCAATTTGCAAAGGGGTGGATTCTAGCCTGTCAACCAGGTTGCAGCTTGATGCCCTCATTTGGAGGCACAAAGGAGACAAATAGCTCACTGATGGGCAACACACTCTGCTTCATGTTCCTGCTGACAAGTGACATGGAGATACACTGACTGATGGAGCCAAAGGCCAGGGCCTGGTGGAGCTATGTGGAGACCCACACCAGCACTGAGATGTTTCCACCACCACTAGATCCACAAGACTTTCCACCCACTGGCCTGTCATCTTCCTGAATTCGGTTTCATTGCATGGCTGTGTGAATCTAAAGAGGAATTTATGGACTAGCATTGACTACTATGGGCTACTATCAGACTTATGGACTTGATCTGAACTGCTCTGTGAGGTTTTCTTAACATACAATCACTCTTTGTATAAAGCTCTCATACATATATGAGTGTCTTTGGATTTGTTTCTCTAGTCAACTCAGACTAATACATGTTCATCACAGCGCTTTTTATAATAGCAAGAAGATGGAAACAACAAATGCCCCTCAGAAGAATGGATAAAGAAAACTTGGTAACTCAAATTTGATGTATCACTGAAAAACAACAATGAAACCAGGAAACACCTCATGACATGGATGGAAATGAAGAACATTGGGCTATTAAATTTGTCAATCACAATAGGGAACATATTTGATATCACTGTTATAAAGGAAAATCTCAAAACATAGACTTTCATACCAAAGAGAACAAACTTTGGAGGTTATCAATGGGTGAGAGGGTGAGGGAGGGTGAATAAGAAATAGGCTAGAGAGTTAGCAGGTATTAACTTGGGTGAAGGGGAAGATAATATTCCTTGAGAGCCAAATGAGATATCCAAAGGAGTGAGGAGGTAGACTGCTGGGCAGTTGAATTAGTAGTTCAAACGGCTGAATTCAACTTTGATGATCTGGAATGGAAATCCCCCACCTAATTCACAATAAAAAATAGTTTACAAATGTGATAAGTGTGTGTCTCTTCTTTTCTTTTCCCAACAGATCCTATTGCCTGTGCTTTGTTAAGTTGGTGACCATCATAAATCATATTTACTATGCACACTGCCATACCACAGCCCAGGAGAAATATGAAGCAACTTGTTGCTGGGATATCTATCTATAATTCATGGAGCAAATATTAAGAACCTTATATTTTTCCCTACTTATGTATGGAAATTCAGATATAGGTATATATCTATATCTATATCTATGTGTGTATATAGGGGTGTGCACACACATGAGACAGACAGGAGAGAGAGATCACTTTCTTCAAAATGCTCCAACCTATGTACTGCCACTGTTTCCATATCATGGTCCTTTTGACAGGTGACACCCTTAGGAAACCTTCACTGTTATTTTTTTCCAGCTTCTCAATCTAAGTAAGAAGTCACCTAGATAAATGCCGTTTGGTGATGCTGTCACCAACTTGCATTGGGATATTCGACCATTGCTTCTGGGGTCCAGAGTCCAGCCTTCACATAGCCCCTTATCTCCAGAGTGAAGAGAAAGAATCTGTCTCCAATGACAACCTCACCACTGTCCAGGCGTTCCAAAATGCCCTGAAGCAGAGAAGAAAAGCAATGCTTTTCTTTTCTAAGAGCAGTTTCTAGCTTGAATTCCTAGAATTCAGGCTTTGTGGAACTCCTCCGGTTGAGTGCACATTTCCCATTTAATTCAAGTTCTTGTTATATGTAAATGAAGGACTGTGATTATTTTTCCCTCCTGTCAGAAGATGATGTAGTGGTTTTGCACTGACCTGCCAATCACAAGGTCAGCAGCCAGAAACGACCAGCCCTCATCATGGAGGAAGGAAAAGCTTGCTATTCCTGTGAAGTTTTGCAAGCTTGGTGACTGATAGGGGCAGTTCTACCCTGTCCTATAGGTTCACAGAAAGTCTGTCTTGGCTGGATGGCAGTGGAAGTGATGCACTAGGATGATTAATAATGTTCTCTAACATAAAATGGCAATGAAAGCTCCAAAGTGAATAAGAGACATAAATAAATCATGGACGCATGAATGGATTTTTGGCTTGCACTTAATTCTAGCCCAAATCTAAGAACATTTGGTTCTAATGACATGGCCCTGCTTGATGTTCAACCTCATGAAGAGATCACTGAAGATACGGGTGCTGTAACAAAGAGAGATGAAGAAACTAAATGGTGCCCACCTAACAGAAAGATTATCATCTGGGCTCTTAAAGGATTTTTTTTTTAATAAGCAGCTATCTAAGTCAGATGTCAACAAAAGACACATGGAAAAAGTGTGCCAGCCTGTGTTCCAAGGATTGTAAATAATATAAGCCAAATCCGAATGGTGAAAGTGTATCAGAGCTTAAATTGTGAACACTTGGTTTGCAGAAGGTTATGGATGAGAATGGAAACCCCAAATACCAAAATTTAGCCTCCAGTGACTCCTCTTCCATTCTGGTTGAGGGTTGTTATCAGACAGACAGCATTGTGAAGTCAATTATGGCAGACATAGTTAGGTCTATGTAGCATCATTCAATCTCCTTAGGCTCATTTTGAAGCTGTTTCGGTTTTTAAAGAGCAAAGGGGAAATACCCATGGATCAAGCCCCTGGGAAGTCCCATCTGACCATAGACCCGGGATGTGCACAGCTTTGTTAACATGCAGAGTGCCTGGGAAAGTGCTTTGATGCAGATGCAGTTATGCTAACATTTAGCACCCTCTCTTTTGATCTCCCATTTGTTCCATTTAAATTTCTGCTAGTTTTAAATTAATTTCTGCCCTCTTTTCAGGTGAGGTTTTTATCGGTTTTATTTTGCTATCCTTGGACTGCTTACTGCAAGGGGGGCGATTTAATACGCCAGCAGATCCGTGGGAGACAGATCAGGCTGTCTGCCCCTGTAATACTGATACCATCTTGGAAACTCTCTGTGCATGGTCTCTTTAAGTCAGGCTTCACTCGATGGTAATGGGGTTTGGGGCTTTGTAACTTTATATTGCCCATGTCCTTTGCCTAATCCATGCTTTTTAGATAATACACTAATAATTTGTTATATGAATGAACCTTACATTATGGTTCATTCCAGTGTGAAGCATCTTGGTTACACCTATGCGTTCAGTACAAAAACAGAGAAAGCATACATTTCCATGCCTGTATCATGCCCCCCCCCCCAACCCCCACTTTCCCACCCTGAATTGCTGTCTCTGGTGGGTGGCTTAATTGGTTGGGATGTGTGTGTCCTGAATTCAAATTCATTTATTCGTTTTGCTTGGTCATCCCATCCCATACTTGGAGAAGACAGGGGGCCACAGGCCCACAGGCAATGGTGCGTGAGGTGGAGGGTTAGGCTGTGGGTAGGGGCAGGTGGGGCTGGGGGGTGGTGGTGGCCGTAGATCTCAGAGAGGGCCAGTGCCATCCAAGAACTCTTTGGGCGCCCAGGTTCAGGCTGAGGTCCAGCCCGAAGTGCTGGGGAACTTCGAGGAAGTCTGGAGCAGTAAGGAAGAGTGATAGATACAGGACCATTGGGGGAAGAAAATGCGAATGTGGCCTCTGAAGGCACAAAGCTGGACTTCAAACCAGTGTCCACCAGCAGGTTAAACGAGTCTAACTCCTGCTGGTGCAGGGATGTGAAAAGGTGGGGCGATGCTGCATGTGACACACCCTGCAGGGCCGATGTAGTCCGGTCTCAATTAACGCTACTGCGTCCCCACAAGGACAGCGCTGGTGGTGTCGTGGTTGTGCGTTCGATTGCTAACTGCAAGGTTAACAGTTCGAAGTTTCCTGAGGCTCCCTGGGAGAATGTTGAGGCTTCACTGTTCCAGTTCAGCGTCCCAGTCTCAGAAAGCCACAGGGGTAATTCCACTCTGCCTTAGAGAATCCCCAGCAAGCGAACTCTCAACTCAGTGCCAGTGAGCTTGCTTCCTTATCTGGTCTCCACATGAAGGTGGCATGGTCCCCTGGGAGGGCAGCTGTTTGGCCAAGGCTGCAGAGCATGCCTTGGGGCTGAGGGGGCTGAACTAGAGACGTCTGGCGCTCCGGGCTTCCCTGAAACTCACCTTCATGGTCCCGGTGCCTCCGGCTGGCGCCATCACGCTCGGCTTCCTGCGTGTCTAGGGCCCGGTGCTCCAGCCCCCGCGGGAGACCGCCCCTTGACCGCCCGCCCCTGGCCGGGAGGATCGGCCGCTGTCCCCCGCCGGCCTGAGGGCTGTTCTCACGCAGGTGCTCGCGCCCTTAGTCCCGCCATGCTCCGCCAGGGCGCCCAGCGGTTGCGGGACCTCCCCAGGGCCAGGTTCCCGCTCCCGGGGGGCGCGCACTGGCCCCGCCGCCCGCGCTCGGTCTCCAGCCAGGAAGGGTGAGTTCAGGGAAAGCCACGCTGAAGCCTCCAGGCAACTTGGGGCGGGTGGCGTCCAGGAGCTGAGACAGTCTCTTGGTATTGGGAGCACTTCCGCCATCTCCTAATGGACTCTCAAGTTAACTATTTTTCTTTCTTTCTTGCTTCCCACCTTCCTTCTTCTTCTTTTTTTCTTTTGGTGCACCATTCCTGGAAGTACTGTAGTACCAGGTCAATGTGTGGAGCAAGCTTCTATTCCATCTCCCTGCTCTAAAAATCCATTTAATATATTGTCCCCAGACAGAGAATGTATTAGCTATTAAACTGATAAGAACAGATACTACACTTGATCTTAGCCAAAAGATGGAGAAACAATAGCTATGTTTTCTTGACCCTGCACAGCAGTACACACTGAAAACAGTACTAAAGGATTTCCCATGCCCAGGCCCTTCAGCCCCAATCCATTTCTCCACTAAGGGCAAGCAGCAAAGTCTTCTGTATTAATCCAGCAATGTTCTATACATAGACAAATGCAGGTGTGTGTGTGTGTGTGTGTGTGTGCGCGCGCGTGCGTGCGTGTGATGTTGTGTTCTTTTGGTGCAAAAGAACAGTATTAAAACAAAAAGCAGTTCTTGTGAATCTGCGCTCCGTGGGTGTCAGAGTAGAAATCTGCTCCAAAGGATTCCCCATGACTGCTGTTTGGGCAGTCTATCACCAGGCCTTGCTTCCGAGGCGCCTCTAGGTCCACGCTGAAGCCTTGAACCAGGGCCAGGGTGCAGGTACTGCTTCGCACCCGTGAGTCACTTCCCGGGCAGCCCGATGTACAACAGCCGAAAGGGTGGCTGAGCCTGTGGCATCTTCATAATCATTCCCACGGTTGCAGAGTCAATCCACCTCCTTGACGGCCGCCTTTTCACGAACCCAGGTCCTTCTTCCTTCTTCAGGGACGAGGCTCTCATGATCACATGTCGAAAGTATGTGAAACCGCCCCCCCCTCCCCCATCTTCGCTTCTAAGAAGCTTCCAGGACAGATTTGTGCTTTCTTCAGGTTGTTCTTGTCATTGTTAGGGGCCACCAAGTCAAGTCAGACCCATAGCGACCCAGAGCCCCACAGAACAAAACCCTGTTGTCCCTCCACCTCCCGCACCTCGAGCACAGCGCGGCAGCTGCAGGGTCCCTCCGTTGCATGGAGAGGCTTCCTCTGGTTCCTTGCTCCTTTTCCAAGCTCGCCGTGCTTTACGCCAGAGTCCACATTCTTCCTCAACGTTCCTCTGACTCCCTTACTCATTGCTCAGCTTACATGTGCAGTGATGGAAAAGGCCTAACGTGGCTCAGGTGCTCCTTATTCCTCCCTGATCCCCCTCCCCCCGCCATGCTGACACGACAAAAGGTTTTTGTTTTCGCAGCAGATTTGCCAAATGTAATACATCGTTTCAGCTATTGACCGCTGCTTCCATGAGCATGGATCGCAGATCCAAGCAAAATGAAGACCTGGCCAATTTCCATCATTTCCCCACTGGCGAACTTACACCTCACTTTTCACAGTTATCAATACGCCTCAGCCATTGTTCCATATCACCCCCTATTGATTTACAGTATTCCTTTAACCAACCATATGGGCTTCTACCCTATCGTTGTTCTTAATATAATTATGCAGTGACCTTTTGATTAATATTTAGGTTATTTCCATATTTTTGTCATGTGGGTGTGAAATGTGAGTGCACATGAGAGGCTATCTGTAAAAAGCTATTTCTAATGTTGACATTGCTAGAAAAGGGTCACGTGCACTTGAACTATCGAAAGACAAGGCCACATCCTTCTCAGCATCATCACTGGTGACAATCTGCACGCTCACCGGCACTGAAGCGGGGTGTGTGGACCCACCTCTTTGCTGACACTGAGAGTAGCAAGCTTTCTGATCTTGGCTGAACCTGACCAATGGAAATGGTGTTCCCTTGTTGTCATGTGCGCTGACAGAAACTGAGTGATGTTGCCTTCTTCTGACTCTTTTCTCTGACAGATGATTGGAGACTGCAAGGAAAGGCTTGTGTCTATTTAGCACCATTCAGCATTGCGAGGTGATCCAATATTTATTTTACATCTTGCGACCTGAAATTCCAGAATCCTAAACTTAGTTTTGAATTCCATCCATCCATATAGCCACCATCCATTCAACAAGAATTTTCTGGCTATCTGTGACGCGGTGGACTTGCTCTTAGAGATGGGCATATAGTAGTGACCAAGTCACAGGGGATATTCTATCAGTTACATAGGATGTGACTTACCCTTCTGAGTTTCTACTTCCTCGTTTGTAAAAGGAGGATCCTAGTGCATGCTTTGCCTTACTCACAAGAGCACCACAAGTTTTAACTAAGAAAGGAAGTGCAGCAGTGCATTGTACAAGGTAAATGTCACATGGCCCATTGCTATTGAGTGGGTTCCAACACGGAGTGGAGCTCTAGGAGAGTCTGTCCCATTGGGTTTCCCCAGCTGTCATCTGTCCTTGTCTCTTATAATCTTACCTCATCTTTCTCCCAGGAAGCATTCGGTGGGTTTGAACTGCCAACTTTGGGTTAGCAGCTGAGTGCTTAACCACTGAATAACTTGGGCTCTTTAAGACATCCCATAGATGTTGATAATGTTAACAATACTTTAATCCAGTGCAAATTGAAGCGGGATTGATTTGACATTGAGATAGCCAATTCAGAACTATACCACAAGTAGATTTTTCTCTCATTAGTAGTGTGCAGTTTTATACGGAATAGTTACAAATGGAAATGAGGTGTGTCTAATCTGTGTTCTTCATACACTCAATTTCAGATGATCAAGATGACATTTCTTCATGGGAAGCAGCTGGGCAAGCACACATGCAATTTAAAGCTTCCCATTTCTAATACAAGATAGGCAACCTGGGTTTCTGCCTATCTCTGACTCTGTTCGATTTTGGATGTTTTTACAACCATCTCATATTACTGCCAAGTGGACTTTAAGATAATTTATATACAGTTCACCAACACAATACCTGGTCTGAAACCCATTATGTTATGTGGGCAGAAGGAATAAAATTCATTCTATAATGCTCTATGCTTTATTATCAAAAGGAACCTTCATAATTTCATTTAACAAATGAGAAAATTTTGAATTCCTTGAGTAAATGTTCCTAAAAAATCAATTAGATGGGAGTTTCAAGCTCAGGCTTTGTGAGCTGAAATTCTTTATTCTTTATGCTTCACCCAGCCTGAAGTAAATTATATATATATATGTGTGTGTGCATCTATGTATATCATCTATATAGTCACTTCTATTAGTTGTCACCACGATAATGGTTTAAATTACAGTACAATAAATCACTAGATTATTTGCAATTTTATTTCTGCATTGAGTAATCATAAAGTATATTATTTTATTTCTTACAAAGCACACAAAGAGATGACAAAAGTCACTTCTGAGTTGGTTAGGCTCAGAAGATTCTGGAACATCAAGTGACTCTAAAGAGTAAGAAAGTGCTCAAGGAACTCTAGATCATGCCAAAAGGGGACCAAGGAGTAACTGGAAGACCCCTTTGTTGGCGACAAATTGGGCGACATCATTTTATTTTAAAAAATTCAGGATAGTAATGGATTGTATTCCATCGCATAATATAAATTTACATGAGTTTATACTAATTTAAATAAACAAGAAAACCTGGAAGAAAAAAGTCTTTCTTTACAGTTGAATGTCAACTATACATCTAAACTCTTCAACTATAAAGAATGCTAGAATTAGAAAACTAGCAATAGGTGTTAAAACCAATCAGTGAACGTCTGATGAGGTACAGGATATTTACATAGTCTAAAAGCATTAGCCAATACATATTTATAATAATTACTCTGCTTCAAACAGGTTATCCAACATAGGACAAGTATTGGGATAAACTAGTATCACATTCCTTTAAAAAAGATGTACACATCACTTCAGTGACATTCTTGCTGAAAATGGTTACCTTAATCTAAATGGTGGAAAGACCAGTCAAATCAGAATGAGATGCATTCTATAGAACAACCAACTAGTAACCTAACTATGTCAAGATCATGAAACAACAAAAAAAAAATCTGAAGAATAGTCTCAAATTAAAGGGGTCTAAAGAGACAGTGGATGATTCCAAGTGGCTCAGTGGTTAAGTACTCAGTCTAACTCCAGGGTTGATGGTTTGAACCCACAATCCACTCTATAAAAGAAAGACATGGCAGTCTCCTTCTGTGAAGATGACTGTCTTAGAAACTCTATGGGGCAGTCCTACTGTGTCTGATAGGGTCTCTATGAGTCTGAATCATAAACAATGAAACATTAAGCTACTAAAGCATTTCAGTTTAACAAAGCTTATAGTTATCATAGCCTGTTAAAATAACCACTAAAAAATATCTTTCAGAGAGGAAAAATCACCCTCATCTACAGAAACAAAATGGAAAGACAGAGCAGAAACAGTGATCATTGGAGGTGGCTGCGTTGGCGTGAGTCTGGCTTATCATTTGGCCAAAGCTGGGATGAAGGACGTGGTCCTTCTGGAGAAATCCGAGCTCACCGCTGGATCCACCTGGCATGCAGTAAGAATGACACCTCAACATTGTTATATGGAAACTAATTATCATCCAGAATTGCGTGCTAGTGTAATTGATTTCCTTCCCATTTGTAACTCACCACGACAAGCTTTTAATTGTTTATTGTTATTTTCAGGGAACATTTATTATCGTCTTCAACAGGAGAAGGGGACAACAAAGATGTGTTATCCAGAGAGGGGAGCCCATTGACACATGGTCATCTTGTTGTCCAAGGGTTTACTGAGATACAAAACTCTAGCAGGGACAGAGGAGGCCAGGGGGAATACTTCCACACATGCACGTTTGGTGGCAAATCAAAGCATCATAGTTAAAGGTGGGGTTTCTGGAGCAGGAAAGGGGGACCTGATTCAAATATGTCTGTTGTGGTAGACAGAGAAGCTTACAAGATTGGACTTCCCGAAGGCAATCAGGGCATGACTGCTGCCTACGTGACCCCCATCCCCTTAGGATGATCTCCATCAAGGGTACCCTAAAGAAAGCCCCCAAGGGGATTACTTCTCCCTGGACTTACTAGGTGGGTGAAGGTAATGCCCTTTCCATTGCACGCATAGCAAACTTTTCTTTATTATTAAATACATTTATTGGGGCCTCTTACATTTCTTATCCCAATCCATACATTCATCCATTGTGTTGAGCACATTTGTACGTTTGTTGTCATCACACTTTCAAAGCATTTTCTTTCTACTTGAACCCTTGGTATCAGCTCCTTATTTCCCCCCCTCCTGCCCACTCCCTCCCTCCTTCACGAACCCTTGATAAGTTATAGATTATTCTTTTCCTATCTTACATTGTCCTCCGTCACCCTTCACCCACAATTCTGTTGTTCATCCCCCTGGGAGAGGGTTACATGTTCATCCTTGTGGCCAATTCCCCCTCTATTCCCCCACCTTCCCTTTATCCTCCTGGCATCTCTATTCTCTTCGTTGGCCCTGAGGGGTCATTCCATCCTAGATTCCCTGTGTTGTGGGCTCTTATCTGTAGCATTGTATATTGTTTGGTCTAATCTGATTTGTAAGGTAGAATTGAGGTCATGATAGTTGGGGGTTGGGGAGACATTAAAGAACTGGAGGAAAGTTGTGTGCTTCATTCATCAGTGCTATACTGATGACTGGGTCATCTCTTCCTTGTGATCCTTCCATGAGGAGATGTCCAATTGCCTACAGATGGACTATGGATCTCCGCTCCTCCTGCCGCCCTGCCCCATTCCCATTTGATTGGTTGCGCATAAGTAAAGTGACCAGATGTTCCACCTCTTAACAATTTAACAATGTCCCGTGGCGTTTTAAAATTAAAATAAATATATTACAGTGCTATTTTTGCATTCCATGAAAATTTTTGTTGCTCTTAAAATCTGGTCACGTTAGCATAGGGTCACTGTGGGTCCCTATAGATCACTGTGGTAACCGACTTAACAGCATCTACCAAAAATAAGACACCTGTCAGGTCCTGCTCCATCTTCACAATCATTTTCTGTTTAAGTCCACGGTTTCAGCCTCGGTGTCAATCTATAACATCGAGGGTCTTCCTCCTTTTGCCTGCCCTTCCATCTTACCAAGCACTGTGTCCTACTGACAGCATGTCCAAAGTACATGAGATGAAGTCTCACCTTCCTTGCCTCTGAGAAGCATTCTGGCCGAACTTCCTCCAAGACCAATTTGTTTCTTTTGCTGGCAGTCCCTAATACTTTCAGTTATTCTTTGACGGCACCACAGTTGCACGATGGTGCTGGGCAACCACATGCAAAGCGTCGAATAAATGCTACCTTTGCTTTGAAGGACACTGGCTGAGTGACCCCAAATATGGCTTCAAGCCCTGCACTCTGCTCACCCGGGCTTTTATTTGTAATTATTTTTGGTTTTAAGTTTAGGGTCTGAGATACCAGCTGACTTCGGGAGCACTTAACTATGAAGACTGAGAACGTGCCCCAGCGTTAGTGTGACATGAAATAACACACATGGGAAAGTCAACCTTGCATACTTAGAAGGACATGTAAGTGCCCCATGGGGCTTAAACAGAAAGCAGTTCAGTTAAATGAGGGGATCAGCGCTTCGGTCCTAGGGCCACCCCAGTGATTTCTGAGGTCTGCTAAGGAGGGGAGAGGACATTTGTATGGGGAGTGCAGGTATGGTTTGCTTGTGGAAGAGAAGGTGGGCTGGGTTAGCCTCTGTTCAACATCCCTTTCCATTATTTGCTTTCCTCTCCTGAGACAATGGGGGAGGCCCTAGCTTTTAGGGCTTTTTCGATCATCTGGCTTGGAGGGTTGCCCTTGAATGAGTTGCCTGCCTCTAGTCCACTGCTTTTCAACCTTCCTAATGTGGGACCCTTTCATACAGTTCCTCATGGTGTGGTGACCCCCTCCACATTATAAAGCTATTTTTGCTGTTACTTCATCACTGTCATTTTGCTACAGTTATGAATCAGGTGACCCCTGTGAAAGGGTCATTCAATTCCCAAAGGGGTCATGACCCACAGGTTGAAAAACGCGACTCTAGTTGAATTCCACCCCAGAACGCTTGTCATCATGCTCCTTGAAGCCGGGGAGGGTGAGACTTCGTCTCATGAACTTTGACCAAATCAGAAGAGGCCAGTGCCTGGAGAAGGACATCCATCTTTCTCGATAAAGTAGAGAGGCAGCAAAAAAGAGGGAAGCCCTCAATGAGAAGGATTGACCGAGTAGCTTCATGGATGGGCTCAAACCTAAGAATCATTATGAGGATGGAACAGGACCAGGCTGGGTTTTGTTTTGATGTACATTGGGTCCCCATGAACGGGACTCTCTTGACAGCAGCTGGCAACAACAACAGAGTGCTTGTGCTCTCTCTCTCTCTCTCTCTCTCTCTCACGCACACACATACACACACACACACACACGTTGACCCAGAGGCTCCTAGAGAAATCGTACCAAGCTTGATTCTCTTCTAATGCTTCCCTTTCTTCTCAAGCCTTTCTGGGAGGCAGGGGACCCGGACCCCTGGTGTTCTCTCAGTCCAGTCTCCACAGTCACCCTAGTACCCTACTTCGCCACTTCTCCCTGAACTGACATCTCCTGCCTGTGAGAGGGGTTGGGTGGACTGCCCACCCCGCTGGCTCTTCTCTCTTTAGACTGGATTCTACACCAGGCTTCACATGACCACTTCAAAGAAAGTCTGCATTTCTCCAGATTTCTTGTACTTTTCTCTTTAGAGTCCACCCAGATTGACTGAGTCTGCATTGTGTCAGGCCAGCAGACGAGAACACAGCAATGGAGACAAAACACCTCTGTTTCCTGGGCTGACACGGTCCCAGTGATGGACAGTGATGAGTGGACATCAGGGCCTGAAGAAAACTGGAGCAGAATGAAGTGAGGTCACTGAGAGGCAGAGAAGGCTTACACCCCCAGCTCATGAGGTCATACACTTAATATTGTAATTGCTTATTAGCTCCTTGAAGAACCCTGGTGACCGTAGTCATGAATCAGAATGAACTGGATGCCAGTGAGTTGGTTTGGTTGGGGTGACATCGTGGTAATGAATTGTGCTGCTAACCACAAGGTCAGCAGTTCAAAACCACCAGCCAATCTGTGGGAGAAAGATGGGGCTTTCTACTCCTGTAAAGAGTTACAGACTCAGAGATGCATAGAGGCAGTTCAACTCTGAGGAGAGACAATGGGTTATGTAACATGTGAAACTGATGGCGGTTTATGTTTATCAGATGTCCATGAGGATGAGTGAGGATGGGGAGGGGGAAAAAGGAGTTGATACCAAGGGCTTAAACAGAAAGAAATATTTTGAAAATGATTATGGCAGCATATGTACAAATTGGTGTATGGATTGTTATAAGAGTTGTAAGAGTCCCCAATAAAATAGTTCATTTATGATAATAAAAAAAGAACAACAACAAAAAAGAAAACAGATGGTACCCGACTATCAAGAGATATAGTGTCTGGGATCTTAAAGGTTTGAAGATAAACAAGCAGCCATCTAGCTGAGAAGCAACCAAGCCCACATGGAAGAAGCACACCAGGTGGTATGATCACAAGGTGTTGATGGGATCAGGTATCAGGCATCAAAGACCCAGAACAAAAAAAAGCATATCAATG
The DNA here is from genome assembly GCA_004026705.1 of Nesogale talazaci. Lineage (NCBI taxonomy): Eukaryota > Metazoa > Chordata > Mammalia > Afrosoricida > Tenrecidae > Nesogale > Nesogale talazaci. The sequence goes on along the minus strand of PVJH01002557.1, from coordinate 95,730 downwards.
TGAATGAAGGGAAGTGCGAAGTGGAGACCCCAAACCCATCTATAGACAATTGGGCATTCCCTTACAGAAGAGTCAGTCAGGGTGCAGTGTAGCACCAATGAAACATACAACTTTCCTCTAATTCTTTAATACCCACCCTCCCTAGCCCCCACTATCATGACCTCAGTTCTATCTTACAAATCTGACTAGACTGGAACATGTACACTGCTAAAATAAGAGCCCGACACACAGAGAGTCTAGGGCAGATAAACCCCTCAGGATCAATCATGAGCATGAGATACCAGGAGGGTAAGAGAAAGGAAGGGGGAGAAAGGAAGAAGCGATCACAATGATTGACATATAAGCCCATCCCAGGGGGATGAACAACAGAAAAGTGAAGGGAGACAGAAGATGATGTAAGATATGAAAATAAGAATAATTTATCAAGGGTTCATGAGAGAAGGAGGGTGGGGGAGGGAGATAGAAAGAGGACTCAAGTAGAAAGAAAATACTTTGACAAAGATGATGGCAACATATGTAGCATCATCAAGGGCTCAAGAAAGAAAATACTTTGACAATGATGATGGCATGATGATATGCACAAATGTGCTTGACACAATGGAGATATGTATGGATTGTGATGAGAACTGTAAGAGCCCCCAATAAAATGGTTTAATCAACTAAATAGATACAATTCTAACAAAAAAGAGAGAGAGAGAACATGAAGTTATCTTTTCTTTTACCCACAAGTGTCCAGTGGACATGATCTCTAACCATCACAAGTCCCATGGATCTGGTCCATAAAAGATGCATGGATGAGCTTTAATGGGGTGCTTTTGGGTTTATGAGAACAAAATGTCCACAACTATCATAGACATTCCTTTGACATGCCCCTGAACAGATAATTTTTTTCTAGACAAATTCACTGCAAACAAAATCTCAGAAACGAATTGAGAAAACCTGCTTCATATAATCCTTTAGAATGATCTATCTGAATTCCACACTGTATCTTCCAGAGCTCAGTGTGGCTCATGTTTAGATTTTTTTTTTCTTCCCAACAGTAATCAGGTAATGATTATCCAGAAAATGCATGAGGAGTGTCAGTTATGTGCTAATCAATAGGCCAAGGGTCAACAAAAGTCTGTTCAGCAGTCTCTAATTCTTGGGCATTTTCTAATTTCTAAAATTTATATTTTCCAGAAGGGGAACAGAGGGGTTGGGGGCTGCTCCCTTCAAGGACATGGAGGGGAGTGAGTCAAGAAGTGCTATTTGCTACTCCAGATCCGTGTGCTCAAGGGAGCATACATCTGATTTGCTGGTTTGAGCCCACATTCTGTGACATCATGTCATATTCTTCCTAATAGCTTGTACTCCCACACCTTCCATCTAAATATCCCATGTCTGAACTTTCCAAACAACCTTCCCCTAGTATCTTTAGAGACTTAGTGTGTTGTTGTCATCGGCTGACTCTCACTTACTGTATATGCAATTCACTCCGTTCATATAGCCCTGCCCTGGCCGTATGCTCTCTGTGCTGGAACTGGCAAGGCCTGGTGGTGCAGTGGGTACAAGCTGGGCTGCTAACAGCAAGATCAGCAGGTTGAAACCAGGAGGAGCACCTGGGGGAAAAGATGAGGTTTTCCACTCCCATCAAGAGTTACAGCTTTGGAAACGCACAGGGGCAGTTCCGATCAGTCTTCCAGGGTCCCTGAGGAATTGGAGCCGATTCTACGTCAGTGGGTTTGGATGTGTTCTCCTTCCCAAGGACTGGTTGGTGCACCTCAGTTTCTCAATAAATGATTGCTCAACAGATCAGCTATCACACAAACTGGTGAATGTTAATTTTTTCCCCCAATCTTTCCTTTCCCCTTCATTTTCAAGGCAGGTTTAACAACTTACTTCCACCCTGGAATCAACTTGAAGAAGATACATTATGATAGCATCAAGCTGTATGAAAAACTGGAAGAAGAAACAGGACAGGTAAAGGAGCTTACCTTGAAATTGCCTGTCGACTCCATCTTTGAAAAGTATGTGGCTCTCTCGATGATTCCGACTTGTCCGTATTCAGAGCAGCCTGTAGTGACAACAATGGCCTGCAAATTGTTGCCCGTGTTAGAGAACTCCGATGACAGTAGTAACGTAAAAGCCTGTAGGGTTTGCTTTAAGATCAACTAACTTTCTTATTGATGCAGTGAATGACATTGCCCGATTGCTTTTAAATATAAAAAGCAGCTGTCCCCAAAGAGAAAGAGAGCCGTAGGCCATCACTAGGTCTGGACACTAAGAAACTGAGGCTTTCGCTGCGAGAGTCTGACTGTGGTGCGGCCGGCTGCTCCCGTAACTCTGAGACGTGCTTCCCTTCCAGGTGCTCACTGTCATTTTCACCCTCCTGGTGTTCCCCAGTGCTCTCAAAGCTAAATGGCAAAGTCTAGCCACAGGCTTAGAAGGAAGTCGCCTTACATATTTCACGCCCTTCTCTTTGCTTCCACCCATCGACTGACTCCGCATAGTCTACAGGATAGAGGCCAGAGGATACGCCTGCCCTAGGAACACCTTTTCCTGCCTTAACAACCTTTTGTCTTTTGCTTCTCTTCAATATGTTCCATTCAACCGGCCTCAGGGATTTGCCATTTTGAAATCGCCTGGGCTCTCTTACATTTCTATGTTTTCTTGCTGCCTCTTCCTTTGAAACAACATTCTCATGGGCCCCCTTTCTCAGCATTCACCCCCGAGTCGGCCTTGAGAGGTTCCCCTAAGAAGCTTCCTTGGAGCTCTGCCTGCAGACTAGGCAGAGCTGATGGTACATCTCTGGATTCTTTAAAAACAAAACAAAACAAAACACTTTTATTGACAGGGGTCACAGGGCAGTTTTAGAGGACAACAGACATAAAAATTCTAAGACAACAGTGCCTGGCTATTAAAAGATATAGAATCTGGGGGTCTAAAAGGCTTAAGGATAAACAGGCAGACATCTAGTTGGGATGTAACAAAGTTCACATGGAAGAAGCACACCAGCCTGTGTGATCATGAGGTATCAACAGGATGAGACCTCAAGCATCAGAAGACCCAAAACAGACAACTATATCCATGTGAACGAGAGGTGGGGATGCTGAGTGAAGACCCAACGCCCATCTGTAGACAATTGGACATCCCTTCACAGAAGGGTCATAAGGAAGGTAAGAGCCAGCCAGGGGCAGTAAAGCACCACTAAAACATACAACATTTCTCTAGTTGTTTAATGCTTTCTCCCCCCACTATTATGGCCCCAGTTCTACCTTACAAAGACAGCTAGACTGGAGCATGTACACAGACACAGATAAGAGTCCTCAACTCAAGGAACTCAGGACACATACACTCCCTTGGGAACAATAATGGGAGTAGCCATACCATGAGGATAGGAAGGGAAGGGGAAAAGGGGGAACCAATCATATTGATCAATGCATTCACCCCCATCGCCATCAACAGAAACATGGGTGAAGGGAGACAGTGGACTGTGTGAGATAGGAAAATAAAAATAATTTAGAATTTATCAAAGGTTCATGAGGGTGGGGAGATGTAAAAAAAAATGAGGAGCTGATACCAAGGGCTCAAGGAGAAAGAAAGGGTTTTAGAATTGATGATGGCAATGTGTGCCCAAATGTGCTTGATACAACTGATGTATGGGTTGTTATGAGAGCTATACGAACCCCGAATAAAATGATTTTTTTAAAAGGAAAGAAAACACTTTGAGTGACAGGGAACACAGGACCGTTTTAGAGGACAATAGATATAAAAGTCCCACGACAACAGAGTGTACAACATGACAGGTTAATTCTCTTCACCTTCACATCCCTGGGTTCTGAGAGCATCTTGTGCACATCATTTCACAATCCTCCTTTGCATTACCATTGCTGCTACCTTGGTTAATCTTCCCTGTAGACTGTAGGCCACTTGGAGGCTAGGGCTGAACCTTTCGTATCTGGAACTAGAGGCTGAGTTACAAGTGGGTGCTTGATTTATGGAAAGAACTCCTGAACCCTCAATAGAATGTTTTTTTTACGTTCACATTGCATTTTGCCATGAGCACCACCTTGAGTTTTTAAAACATATATGATCCTTCTTCAAGTCCTTTGTCTTTCTCTTCCCAGATTATTTTCTCTCAGTCTGTACATTCATGTTCACCCTGTGTTATTGTAATTGTGCTCTCAGTTGTCTGTCTTCACCTGAAGACTGTAAGCACCATGAGGGTAAGGTCTCATCGTCTCCGATTCATGACTACATGCCTTAGCCTAATAGAGTGCCTGACAGAGCAGAGATGCTTAGTGAATGTCTTTCCTTCTGTCTTTCCTTCCGTCCTTCTGTACAATGCCTGTGCTTTATGTTGTTCTCTCTTTCTTGACACAGCACATCTGTTTTCTTGTACTCTTGCATTTTCAGTGTACCAGTTAGATTTCAGTGCCCTATCAGGATTCACTTCAGTGTCTCATGATGATTGATTTTTGTGTTTATACTGACATTGTTGCCCCAGGTGGTGGGATTCCATCAGCCTGGTAGTATCCGAATTGCTACCACTCCTGTAAGGGTCGATGAGTTCAAATATCAAATGACCCGGACTGGTTGGCATGCCACAGAACAGTACATTATTGGACCGGAGAAGATCCAGGAGATGTTTCCTTTACTCAACATGAGCAAGGTATTTATCTTAAGAGCATTTTCACTCGTTGTTGACCTGAATTTAAAATTAGAAAAAATCTTATTTTTGTAAGTTCATCAAAATTAGAAAAGCATCATGCATGCATTTTAGATGATTAAGCCAGTTGACTAATGCTGGGGTGCGGGCAAACCAGGAGGTGGACTAGTCCCTTTCTGGTGCAAACACTTGGCTGGTGGTTTTGAGTCTACCCAGAGGCACCTTGGAAGAAAGACCTGGTAATCTGAAAAGTTAGCCATGGAGGATGCTATGGCGAGTGAAACAAGTCAACCACACATGAGACCACTATTATCAAAAGTCCATACAAAGGTTTCACACGAAAGGGAAAGACTCTTTGATAGATGGTAGATCTGGGAGGGGACAGGAGCTCATGGTCTAAAGAATGGACACATGTTAACTTGGGTGAAGCTGAAAAAACAAACAGACTACCAAAACACCCTCACTGCCGTGCAGGCAATTGTGACTCATGAAGGCGAAGGAAATATACAATAAGGGGGAGGTCAGAAAAAATGATGGAGGCTAAGGCAAACGCAGAAAAAAGTTACCTTTACCACTGAGGTAGATGCTAATATGTATACAATCTTGTAATAACAGTAATCACTGGGTGGATATATAGATAGACACACAAACTGAAAAGATATGCAAAGGAGATTGGGACAATATCCATGGGTACGGAAGATATTTCTACCTATGTACTCATACTTACCAAACATACCCATGCAGATAGTAGAGTGGACAGAAGGTTAGGCAAGTTATGAAAACTCCTTAATCAACACCAAACCCTTGAAGGAAGAGTTACTGGGCCTGGGATCTCATGAACATGAAGTCAATCAGCATAGCAAAGTCCTTAAGGACAGTGTTGTAACTTCTTGTTTGGTGACTAGTCACTGGGGTCTTTTTTTTTTTTTTTTGTCACTGGGGTCTTTAAAGCTTGTGAGCAGCCACCAAAGGTAAAACTATTGGTCTCATCCTCTCCAGAGGAAAGAAGAGTGTAAATAATGAGTCCAGTGGTTAATGAACTATGTAAACATCAGTCTGCAGGGCCTGGGACCAGAAGAAGTAGAGAGTGACTGGCTACCACTGTTCATCACTTCACAATAGATCACATTTGAAGGCCCTGGAGAGAAGGGGAGAAAAATGTAGACCAAAATTCAGAATCATAAACAAGACCAGGCTTGCTGGTCAGACAAACTGGTGGAAACCCTGAGACAAGGGTCCTTAGTCACCCTTCCTGTTTAGAGTCAGGCTTACCCCCTGCCTCAATCTTCAGCCAAATGGTAGATAGGTCTGTGAGGTGAACAACAATGCTAATGAGGTACGCACTCCTTAGAACAGTCAACCATGTGACTGAGAAGAGTAGCATTGGCCCAAGAACAAAGTTCAGAAAACAAGAAGGGCTAGGAGCCAGGAAACACAGGGAGGAAGTGGGATTAGTGGTGTTGCATTGTGGGTAGTGCAATCAATGACTTGAAACAAAGCGTGTATGAATTATTGAGTGGAAAACTGATCCGCTCTGTAAACCTTTATCCAATTCACAAAACTACTCTGACACACACAGGGTCACCAGGAGTCAGAATAGAGTCCACAGCCTCTGAGCCCTCCTGTTTGCTAGACAGAAAATAAGGAGTGCAGGCTTATTTACTCTCCACCTGACAACTGAGGGAACGTTCCAGAATGTCCTATTACTGTACCCGCGGGTCCGAGGGTTTCTTTACATACTTGTGTTTGAGAATTACAAACAGAAAAGATAACCAGGTGTGATAAATATCTGACTAGAAAGATTATGTTATTAAATGTGAAAAAAATCAAGTTAACAAGAACTTGATATTTGTTCACACAACTGTCAGCTGCGCTCATGGTTGTTCTTAAGTAACAGATGTGGTGCCTAGTATGGGTCTCAATTTACCTCCTCAATAGAGAAGAGATTCCACCCTACAAGGAAATTATTGATTTTTCCTGTTGGATGATAATCTCCTTTGAATAGCAAGAAAAATAGCTAATATTTACTAAGCACGTGTCTAGGTACCAGTGAATATGGCAAAACCATTTACAGGCATAAGGTTATGATATTGTTGCTCTTAAGTATCTTTGAGTCGGTTCTGAGTCACAGTGACTCTGTGTACACAGAATGACACACTGCCTGGCTTTGCATCTTTCCTCCCAATTGTCTTTATGTTTGAGCTCATGAATGAAGCCACTGTGTCTGTCAGTCCATCTGGTCAAGGGCCTTCCTATTTTTCACTGCCCTGCTAGTTTAACAAGTGTTATGATCTTCTCTAGGGACTGGTCTCTCCTGAAAACAGGTTCAATGTACAGGAGGCAAAAAACCCTTCATGCTTTGTCTTTGAAGTTCAGCCAGCATGCTCCTGGGCTGCACTCCTCCGGGACAGATTTGTTTGTTTTTTTGTCAGTGCATGGTACTTTCACTATTCCTTGTCAGCACCAGAATTCAAACACATTGATTCTTTTTTTCAGTCTTTCTTATCCCATGTCCCATTTTCACATGCATATGAGGTGACTAAAAATCCCATCACGTGGGTAGGTGTGCCTTCAGGCATCTGCATATTGCTTTGGACATGCGGTCCGGAGAGACCAGTCCCTGTGAAAGAACATCGTAATAATATTATGGGGCATAGATGACTTCTAATGAGAAAACTGAAGCTTAGATAGTTTACAGAGTTAAGTTCAAGCACATTCTGCTAGAAAGAGCTGGAGCAGTTTAGAAATCAGGCTGTCTGTCTCCATGGCATATCCTACTTTGGCATACCAGACAATCCTGTGCCTGGAAACAGATGTTGACATTTCCCGATTGATGATCTCTTCAGGAGTTAAGATGGCTGAGGGTTCCTATAATGATCTGGATGCTGGAGGTGTTTTCCCTGGAAGGTATCAATGGGTTGTGCACACTGCCCTGTCCATGGTGTCGAGCAGTTTTGTGTGACAGTCATGGTCTCCCTTGAAATGCCACCTCTGCCACTAGCAGAGCTGTGCTGGTCGCTTTTTATATGATGATCTTGGGACGCTTTGCAGAGAGCCTGCACCACCATGGATTTGTCTTATGCCATGGCCAACAGGGATTTATCCTAAAAATTCAAGATTGTCTAATATCTGAAAAGTAATCAAGTAACATTATTAATTACAATAAAGGACAAAAGGCAGATGGTCGTCTCAATAGACACAACTTTTGACGACAGTTTCTTACACATAGGCGGTGCTCAATAGATTTTTTATTGAGGAGATGACAGCCAACTTCACTTTGTCCTATCTCTTATTTATTTTTTTAATGTTGTTCTATCTTTTAAACAACATAGTTGAAATTTCAGTCTTCTTCTGCAGTTCCCAACCTGAAGACCTTGAACAGAGCAGCTGTTAAAGAACAGGTTGCTGACTGGTGGAATGAAGGAAACATTTTTCCAGACAATAGGGCAATACTTAAAATGCTAATTTATTAATAGCATTAAACAGTTAAGCACAAATGAAAGTGGATGAGATGTAAAAAGTATGCAGTATCCACTAGAATGAGACTGCACAGATCAGACACCCAAAGAAGAAAATTAAGGAAGATACGAGTTTATTCCTCTCTTGTCGCCAGTCCAAGACTTCGATGGTAGCTCCATTCCACAAAGATGTCAGTCGCTTGTCCCTTTCCGGGCACCCTGGTGATGTAGTAGGTTGATTTTAGGTGGGGCTGCTAATGAAAGTTAGCAGTTCGACTCCACCAGTGTCTCTGTAGGAGAAAGATAAGGCTTTCTCCCCCTATAAAGATTTAAACAACAACAACAACAAAAATACAAACTCGAACTCATGGTGATCCTATAAGACAGGGTAGAACCGCTCTTAGGGACTTCTGAGGCTGAAAGCCGAGTTTTTCTACCGTGGAGTGGCTAGTGGTTTTGAACTGCTCATCTTGCAGTTAGCAGTCCACCATGTAAGGACTGCACTACCAGGCCTCCTCCTACAATGGGAGGAGCCCCCTCTAGGGGCAGTGGGGTGCTCTGAGTCAGTTCACTGGCAGTGAGTTTGGGCAATTGCTTTCCAGGTCATTGATTTGTCATTTTCTAGAGCCTGACTGGACTGTTGTGCTTTTATTCAAAGATGGCAGCTACAGCTCCAACCACGGTCTCTGCCTTCTAGACAGCAGGATGGAAGAAGGGACAAAGGTGTAAGCCCACGGAGCTCACACCGGTTATCTTTTTACAATGTCTCCTGGTCGCGGCCACACAACACTCACATTTACATCCCACTGACTAGGATTTAGTAACAGTCTAACCCGGGAGATGGAACGATCAGCTTCCAGAGAGGCAGGGCAACTTACTCTGGGACCCCACAGTTCAGTGACTGTGTCTAGATGAACACCCGGCTTCCATCAGTAGGCAAGAAAGAGGCTGGAGGCCAACGCAAGCTGGTCTACGTCTCCGTGTGCGCCTGGGCTCCGGCTCAGAAAGCAGAACGGCAGATCCCTCTGATGCCAAGTGACAGGTGGTAGTTAAACGTTTTACGAAGCATTTCTGGTAGGCTAGATTGACATCGACGACTCCGTGGGTGCTGATTGGAATAGCGACCTTGTGATCTGTCTAGATTCTGGCTGGACTCTACAATCCTGGAGACGGTCACATCGATCCTTACTCTCTCACCATGGCCCTGGCTGTCGGCGCTAGGAAATACGGTGCCCTTCTAAAATATCCTGCCCCAGTGACTTCTTTGAAACCCAGGCTGGATGGAACATGGGAGGTTGACACTCCACAGGGCTCCGTGAGAGCCAATCGCGTTGTGAATGCTGCAGGTAAGCACCGTCCCTGTTTCGTTTAGTTGCTTTTGCTGTTAGTGAGTCCTTAAAAAAAAAGCAGCAAAGAGAGCCATAAAGTCGCGTTTCAGATCGTGCACGTTGTCATGAAACACGGTGGTGTCCCCACGCTAAAGTGACACGGCTGGTCTGTTTGGAAGCCGCAGAGCTGCTGCCTGGGTCACTGCTCTTGGTGAGCGAGGGGTGACTGACAGGACACGGGTGCCGTGTCTTCAGGGCTCTGTCTTCAGGGCCAGATTGTGCTCTGCCAAGTTGTGCTGCGTTCTTCTTTCCTGCGTCCACTCCTCCTTTAACCAGGAGCCCCAGGTGGAGCTGGGAGCATCACCTGGCTTCTCCATCTGCTCTTTAGGGCACACCTGGCCATTCTCGGCCTCTCCTCTCTCGTTCCTTTCTGGTTACATTTGCCCCCAAGACTTAGCCCCTCTTCTTCCAGAACGCTGGGAACCACATCCAATACTCTGTCCTGTACATTCCTGCGTTCGAACTTAGAATCCTGTGTATCGATGGACAGCTGAAATGCCCTCGTTTTCCACTTGCAGAGATCTGGGCCCATGAGGCGTGACCTGAGCCCAAACTTGAACTTGTCTCTTTAGCTTCTAACAGCTCATCTGAATGTGTAGTCATTCTCAACTACCACACATCCATGGAAAAATTTAACTGACTACATGTAGTAATGTAGGGGAAGGAAAGGTGCATGTGTGTGTTTAATTATTACATCTGCTGTAAGAGAACCTATGTCAAGGGTAGTGCTCCCAAAAGCAGTGGTTCTCAACCTGTGGGTCATGACTCCTTTGGGGGGGGTCTCATGACCCTTTCACAGGGGTAGCCCAATTTTCTAACAGTAGCAAAATTGCAGTTATGAAGTAGCAACGAAAATAACTTTATGGTTGGAGGGTCACCACGACATGAGGAATTGTATGAAAGGTTGAGGCTTTGGAAGGTTGAGAGAGGCTCTGCCCTCAAGGGTAAGCCTCAGTGATTAGCTGCAAAGGCTTGGGTGGAGCTTTGGCTAGAACTGAAGGGAAGAGGGGTTCATTTGGGGAATTAAAGTAGGCATCTGCAGATGGCATTGGATCAATATGGTTTGAGAATATGCTGGCTGGTGGGCTGTTTCCCAGGGTTCCTCAGGGAGAGCGGTGTGTCTCACAATTTGGGTCAGGTTAGCAGTCCCCAAACCAAGCCACACCATGGCCACTGAGTCACTTCTGATTCACAGCGATCCTGCTGGATAGACTAGAACAGCTCTATGTGGTTTCCAATGCTATGGATCGTTACGCATGCAGACTGCCACATCTGTCTCCTATGGAGAGCAGCTAACCGCAGAACTTTTATTTATTTGTTTATTTAAAATAATTTTATTAGGAGCTCCTACAGCACAAATCAAAATATATCCATACATATTTTGTCTCAGTATTTACGTGCTTTTTTTTTTGCGGTACTCATACAACTCTTATCACAATCCATCCATCCCATCCATTTTGTCAAGCACTTTTGTACATTTCTCACCATCATCGTTTTCAAAACATTTTCTTTCTGCTTGAGCCCTTGGGATCAGCTCCTCATTTTCTTCCTAACCTCTGAAGTTTTAACTAGCACCTATGTGCTTTAACCACTGCACTACCATGGTTCCTAAAGTCAGCAATGGAATCTAATGAAAGAAAACAGATATATAGCCTCTAGTCCCTACTCACATAAGGGACTGGGGGCTTTCTGTACTGCCAGCTGTGTGTCCTGAGCAAGTTGCCCATTGGTAAAATAGAGAGTGAGAGTACCCATCTAAGGAATCATTTTAGGGAGGCCTGGTGGGACAGGTACTGGGCTGCTAATCTCAAGGTCACTGGTTCAAACGCCCCAGATGCTTCATTGGAGAAGCATGAGTTTGTATCTGTATTGATTTACTATCTCTGAAATGTTCTCTTGGGTCATTATAAGTCAGAGTGGATTCACTGAAAGTGGGTTTGGCTTTAGGTTTTGGTTAAGGAACCTTAAGCACAGCTAAGTGTTGAGATATTGATCGGAAAGGTGGTGGTTCCAACACTAACACCTCTATGACCCATACCTCCTGAGGCTTCTTGGGAGTAAGGCTTGGTGATCTACCTTGGAAAGAACATGGCATATAAAACCCTCTGGGGGAAGTTCTACCCTATGAACATGGAGTCATCGGGAGTCAGTGTCAACTACCTGGCAACCAACAGCATCAATATTGTTACCCATCTCAGAGAGGTAGGATGAGTAGTACATGTGTTAATAAAGTCAGAGACTGAGAACAGGGTCTACCCCTGTGTTAGGCTGGGTTCTCCAGACAAGCAAGCTAGTGATGCTTATACATACATGGCTATAGAAAGAGAACTATATCAAGAAATGGCCCACATGCTTGTTTGTAGAAGCAGGTAAGTCCAGTCTGGTTCAAGCCTGAAGGTCAGATGGTAAGCTGGAGATCCCTCCTGACCTGTGTGTGTAGCTTCAGGGACTAACAAGCCAGGAAGCAGAAAGATGAATCAGGAAGATCACAGGCTGGTAGATCCAAGGTCAGTAGTCTGCTGATGGCTCTGGGATCGGCAGGCAATGTGACAGGAGATTGATGAAGCTGATCCAACAGAAGACGTGAGCTGGCTTCCCCACAGTGGCCCTCTATACTGAGTAGGCCACAGCCTTCAAGAAACTTCAATTTATTAAGAGTGTGGTCCGATGAAGTAGTTGACACTCGACCCTAGTCTTCCCACACACTTGGCTCCTTCACAGAAGATCCCAGACACACTATGTTAGATTGTATCATGGGAGCGTTTCACACTTTGGCCTCATCAAGCTGACACAAAACCCAACTATCACAACTACATAAAAGTCACTTAAGAAATATTAGCTATCATAATGACAGTGATAGTTTTAATTTTATAAAGATCTCCTGCTAGGTATATACGTCCATCTGGAAGACATCTCAGGTGACTATTGCCACAGTACTCTTAAAGCTCCAGAGTCATCCAGCATCTCTCTAACTAGTAGATTGAATTCTCAACGAGCTTGATTTTCAAGTTAGTGAACAAGAAAATCACCCCAAGAAGTGTCTCAACCGTCACAAGATCTGGTTGAGGGTTCAGAATCTATAAAACCAATTTGTCTTCCAGGCGCCTCTGTAGCAGATGGTCTGTATGGGTGGTGTCTCTGGGTGGTACCAATGTATCTACCTTTTTTTTTTTTATGGGCATCACTGCTCTCTGGTGGTGGGAGTAGGAGGCCCAGCCCCACTGCTGGAATTGAACCTCCGTCCCAGTGGGCCACAGTCCTGCGCACAACCACTACGCCACCAGGGCTCAGCCCCCAATGTATCTACCTTAAAGGAGGTTTGAGACCACCCCAGGGATCTCTAGAGAAAGGCTTGATGGTCTTTGGAAACCTCCTGGAGCCAGCACTACTGCGGCTGAGAGAGTTCAGTGGCCCGGTCCTTGCAGGTCTGAATCTTGGCGTGCAATGTGTGTGGTAGACTAACTTGCCTCTTGTTCTGAAGCTTTCACACCTGCCTTGTCCTGCTTTCTTGCTCCTCCCTGCTTGCCTGGGATGCAGTACGGGCCAACAGGCAGGGGCTCTTTATGAGGATGCAAGCCTTTCCTTTGCACAGGGGCGAGTGCTTCCCTGCATCTCACTTCCAGACGACTTGTTCAGCCTGAGATAACTGTGAATGCTTCCAAAAGAATTTCCTTCTTTGATTGATTAAAAATGTCATGGGATCAAATTGACACAAAATCCAGTGACCAGTAGGAGGTGCTGAATTTTGCCTGATCTTCTGCACCAAAGAATGGGCCCCCTCATTGTCACTGTATCAACTCTCCAGTCCATGGGTTCTCAACTTTCCTCATGCTGAGATACTTCAATACCATTCCCCATGTTGCAGTGACCACCCCCCCCCACAACCATAAAATCACTTTTGTTACTACTTCATCGATGTAATTTTGCTACTATTATGAATCGGGCATTCCCTGTGAAAGGGTCGTTCAACCCCCAAAGGGGTCGCAACCCACAGGTTGGGAACCAGTGTTTTAGTGGAAGCAAACTTGCCCAGGAACCACCACCCTTTATTTCCACCCAGTTTCTACTCATTGTTGCAGATGTTTAAAATAGGGAATCATTGCCATGGACGCTTCTTGTCGGTTGTTTTTCAGGTGACAATGGTACATTTTACAATGATATCTTCATAGGCACCTCTTTTCCCTGTGAACTAGGTGCTTAGCTGATTGGAGGGGGCTCAAGTGTCATTGTGGCTAGATTTTTGTGAACCTGATGGACACACAGAGGGAGAGAATGCCAGCATCCCCACCATAGGGGAAACAGTACAGAGCCTGCTGTCCGGAGTCATCCAGCCCGGACATGCTTGACCTTGCTACAGTCACTAGTCTGAACTCTGTTACTGTTTGTTGCCTGAGCTTAGTAGTCTATTATCTTTATAACTATAAACAGCCCTGCCCTTTGAAGTTTGACTTGCAGCTTTGTGATTGGTTGCTGTAAGCTGCCCACTTCACTCCTGTATACCCTTACTAGCATACGGACGTCTTTGAGGACTACAGCCCCTTTCTCGTGCCTTATTTGGCACTCATCTAGGATTGGCCCCCTGTTGGCTTTACCTCATTAGCATGAGCTGTGACCTTTACTCCTGACCATTGGCTATATATACCCTGAGTTTTGCCCCAATAAACGAGACTTCATCAGAATCCTGTCTTGTCTCCATTTCTCGTGTCTCCTGTCCCCCCAATTCCTGCTCCTCCTTCAAGGACTTGCGAATTACGGACCTGCAGGCCGGGACAGCCTGCCACAGGGCATGAAATGCTATAGTTACAGGGTGCTTATGGACACACATTCTCTTTATTTAAACTTGGAAAACTAAAAACCACATTTGCTGCCATCGAGTTGACGCCAATTCCTCATGACCCCTCAGGTCAGGGTAGAACTGCCCCTGTGAGCTTCTGGGACTGTAACTCTTTTATAGGAGTAGAAATCCCCATCTTTCTCCTGAGAAGCGATGGGTGGTTTCAAACTGCTGACTTTGCAATTTGTGGTCCAACTCATAAGCACTGTGACACCAGGGTTCCTATGTTAAAGATAGAGAGTAACAATAAGCAAGGAGTGGAGCTCAGAAATTCATAAGTGTGCTTACATGGGGTAGAATTTCTTTTCTTCAATTTATGCCTTTAATTAAAACCAGCAGATTGAGGATACTGCTGTGGTTTGAGTTGTTAGGCTAAATATTTTGGCTCTCTGTAGTTTTCAAATCGCTCTGATATCTATTACTTGAATGTCTGACTTTACTCTGTTTTCCTATAGGATCCTGATGTTACAAATTCCTATCTTCCTGCTGGCAAAAATAAATTCCATCTCTAAACTATTAAGAGATCAACAAACCATTCTGATACCCACAGGCCAGATGTTGACTTGTAAATTGGCACTCTTTCCTGGGGTCACTGTAAAACTAGGATTTACTTAGCAACCAGGCCAAATCAACACAAGAGAACCCAAGCGTGATGCTTAGATAGTTCAAGGGAAACTCACCTGGACACTTGAAGTGTAGATGATCTGGGCCCCAGAGGGACTATTTATTACTAGTGGATAAGCCTATGCCTACCTTCATAAAGACCAAGATTTCGGAACATTTTATTAGCTTCAGGAAAAAGCAGACATAAGCAATGATTACAAATTCGTGAGCAGATCCTTGAAAGAATGGCTTATGGTTCTTCGATCCTTTGAGGGATTGTTCAAGGTTCTTCAGAGACAACCACCAAGAGTGTCCCTTCCACTGCCAAGCCGTCTGCTGACACCACAACCCTGCGAAAGAATCCCGGTCATTATCATGTGAGATCCTAAAATACCCTTAGACGAGGGAAGGTGTCTTGGGTTTTTCCCATAAAGGCTCTTCAGAGGAAGAAAACCACAAGGAGGTGATAGTTCCAGTATTCTTGGATGTTAACTTGCATATCGGTGCAGTAAGGGTGACCTGGGTGAAGCTCGAGGTTCCTTTCAGGGTCACATTACCCTGCTCAGTGTGTGTCCCGCTGCGAGCTGCAAGATCAGCAAGTCCAAGTCCCCAGTCACTCCTTGGAAGAAACACAGGGATGTCTGCTCCTGTAACAACTCACAGCCTCAAAAACCTGACACACGGTCCATATGAGTCGACACGCACTCGATGGCGGTGGTTTTCCTTTTTGCAAACAAAACAGCAACAACAAACATGCACGCTCATCACTAAGATGGCCCCTGTGGAAGTTGTGAGTCCCCCCTGCCTGCAATAAGTTCTTCATTTCTTAGCTGTTACTCCTCTTTGATCTTGGCTCCTGTCCCTTTGGTACCTTCAGGCTCCTTACAAGAGAGGCTCTTAAAAAAAAAGAAAATTTTATCAAAACAGATAAGAGTTCATGTGGTTTCTCTCTCCAAATATCTATGTTTTCAGATTTTAAGGTAGCAAACCAAATTTTCAATTCTTAGACACCGTCCAGTTGAGGAGAGTTAGGGGAGTAGGTAAGGCTGCCTACTAATGCATCTTTCTTATAGGCTGATCTCATTTTTCACTTATTTTGCTTAAATAGGGTTCATTATTTTTGTCCCCCTTCCACTTTTACTGATGGGCCAAGTCTTTGATCAGAAATGGGGCTCTCTGGGCCATGGGAAATGTCTCTCTTTCAAATGTGGCAGTGTCGCCCCCCCCCCCCCTCCCCGCCATTGTGGTAAAGGTCGTGGACATTTTCCATTCATTGTAATGTTCACATTTTGAGGAACTTTTCAGAGCTCCCGCATGTATTCTCAAACCAAACCCACTGCTATCGAATTGATTCTGACTCGCAGCAACCCTCTAGGCCTAGTCAAACTACCCCTGTGGGTTTCCAAGGCTGTCAAACTTCAGGGGAAAAACCCCCCCGCATCTTTCTCCTGTGGCTGCTGGGTTTGAACTGCAGACCTTGTGATTAGAAGTCGGATTTGCAGTCCACAATGCCACAAGGGCTCGTGTGTGTGTGTGTGTGTGTGTGTGTAAACATTTGCCATTTTTACAATTCACTGGCATTTGCATTTTCGCTGTAATATAATATCTTCTATTCTTTCCCCCTACCCAATTTTACAAGGGCAAACTCTTCACAACTTGCTATGACATTCTTTACAGGTGCCACGCACGCTCATGTTTTCCCCAAATAACTTTATGTCATTGTGCATTGTTATCCCCATGTTCACTGTGAGATGTTTATATGTGGCGACATTTTGAAATGCCTTTGTGTTCCAGGATTTTGGGCTCGTGAAGTGGGTGACATGATCGGCCTAGCGCATCCCCTCATTCCCGTTCAACACCAATATGTTGTTACCGCCACGATCCCTGAAGTGAAAGCTTTGAAGCGAGAACTGCCTGTGCTCCGAGACCTGGAGGGATCTTATTACCTCCGACAGGAGAGGGACGGGCTGCTCTTCGGGCCTTATGAAAGTCAGGAGAAAATGCAGCTCCAGGACTCCTGGGTCACCAGTGGAGTCCCCCCAGGTGGGTTCATCACAAGGCAGGGTGTGAAAGTCGGAAACAAAAGGAGGCTGTGAGAGGTGCTACCTGCGTGGCTGGTGGTGAGCGGTTGGAGGTGAGCTCTGTCCTCACGCCCCTCTGGCCGGCTGCAGCAGAGTGGGGCTTCTGTGAGCACAGGGGGCAGATGGGGGTGGGATGGGGGTGAGGAAGGTGGAGGAAGCATGCTCGAGCTACTCTTGCAGGCGCTGGGCATGCTTTCATCAGCCCATGACATCCTTCTGCCCGCCAACCTGCCTCCTGTTGCCTCGGCTGTCCCAGACTTTGGATATACAATTTCTATTGTGCTTGGGGGTTCGAAACACAAAGCTATCTGAGATACAATAGCAAAAACATAAAAACAGCCTAAGTGATCACTGATACGCGAACAGATAAGCCAAGTGGGGTACAGGTGAGGAGGGTAAGTAAAAAAGTATTGGTATACTTTTTGATGGACACAAAACCTTTATGAAACAAAAGCATCAAAATGTGAAATTAGTGTTCCTCAACCTACCTTCCATCTAGGCTGAGACCTGTCTGAAGGCAATATTTCCATCTCTCTCCCCCGCCCTAGGAATCCTGGTGGTGTAGTGAGAATGCATCAGGCTGTGAACTGCAAGGTCAGCAGTTCAAAACCGCCAGCTGCACGCAGGGAGAAAGACGGGGCTTTCTACTCCTGTAAAGTTTAATCTCAGAAACTCACGGGGCCAGCTCTACCCTGTCTTCTGGGACTTTATATATTGGCATTGACTTAAGGCCGGGGGTTGGGGATTTTTGAAGCCCCTCCCTGAAGAATTCTGTGCTCTTCAAGTTCCTCATTTCAAAGATGATAGTTCTGTGAATCTTGAAAGACTTAACGCATGTTCCTTTAAAATGTTCTTTGAATTTGGGGAACAAAAAAATCCGAAGAGGCAAGATCGGGGATATAGGGCTGAAGGGATACGTTTTCCCAATGAAATTCTTACAAGCCCTCTGTGAATGAGGAGGCGCACTGTTATGGAAAAACATTTTTAGATACAACTTTCTTGGACTCTTTTCACTAATGCGGTTTTAAATTTTCTTAAAACTTCCTTATAATAAGCCCGTATGGTTGTCCTGTGTCCTTCAAGAAAATCTATCAAGACCATTCCTTTGGAATACAAAAAAAAAATCCTCCATAATCTTCTAAACTGACCACTCCCCCTTGAATTTAATTGGTCCTGTAGCTATCCTGCCAGAAACCACTATTTGATTGACCTTTTTTTTTTACAGTACCCTAGTTAGATATGTGTATTAAGACTGAGACATGCTCATTATTTGTGTCTCCCATTTACTGATTGCAGAGACATGTTTTGCTTGCAATGAATCCTGTACGAACTAGAACCCTAGTCTCAGTCCTTTTTGACTTGCCCTCACACACACACAATGAAGTGCTACACAGCTATAAAGAATAATGAAGCGTTGATAAAATTTCTTCTAGCATGGGTGAATCTGGAGGACATTATAAGTGAAATAAGCAAAGGACACGTTTTCTATGTTCTCACTGGTATAGAAAGACAGGAATTGGTATACATATAAAAATCAATATTTTTGACAGGTCAAAGAGACAGGATAGGGAGAAAAGGGGAATCGCTTTCTACATAGTTGACACTTGCTATTTTTGGTGATGGGAAAGGCAATACTGAATGTGGGTGAAGTTTGCCCAACGTGACCAAGGTAAAGGATGGCATCAAGAAGTACAACGAAGGGGCTGAGCCCTGGTGGCGTAGTGGTTGAGTGCAGCCCACTGGCTTGGCGGTTCAAGTCCAGCAGTGGCTCTCTGGGAGCAAGGCTGGGCCTCCCACAAGCACCAGAGGACGGTGATACCCCCCAAAAAAGTGTACTTTATTTGTCCCAAATAAAATTATTTAAAAAAAAGAAATACAAAGAAGAAGAGGCATTTTTGACAAATGCCTCGCTCGACATATGCCATTTTACAATAACCCACAATATGTTTGTGGTTCATTCACATCAAATAGGTTGTCATTGTTTATGACCCAGTGACCCTTTAGGACAGAGGAGAACTTCCCTATCAGATTTCCAAGGCTACAATCTTTACTGAGGCAGGCTAGCCTATATCTCTCATGGAGCAGTGTGGGAGACCAGCCTCCACTAAAGAGTGGGTCCAAGGGTTGGTTGTATAATTGAAGCATAAATTAAAGAAGCATCAGACAAGACATGCAGAGGCTCACCTCTTCCATGCTGACTAGAACCAGAGAGAGGGAAACATATCTTCCTAACAGGCTTAAATAATCTCGGCCATGTCTCTGAGCTAGCTTAACGAGGGGTGTCCCTGAGCTCTTCTCCGGGGGAACAATCTATGATTCTTCTCAGAAGGGGGTGGGCTGATTGCTTTTTCTGGCAGATCATCTTCAGGCACATAGCCACCAAGCAGTTAACCTTCGAGAATAGAGTAAGCAACCATGTGTTTGCAAGCATTATTACGGGGGGGGGGGGCCAAATATGAAAATAGAGAATTTGTCTGTACACAATCTTTCCTGGTTCTCAGTTTCCCACAGAGCAGCCAACAGGTTTGAACTATTAACTGTTTGGTTAGCAACTGAAACTTAGTCATTGGACTACCAGGCTTCTTTTATGTGTGTGGTTACACATGTAGATAGGTATGCATATATGTGCATAGGCAGGCATATGTAAACTTGTACCTGGGTTATCTATAGGTATATGTACATACATGTTTGTGTGAAGCAGTCATTTTATATGACATCTTATATATAAATATACATAAAGGCTGAGCCCCGGTGGCATAGTGGTGGTGCGCGGGACTGCAGCCCACTGGAATGGAAGTTCAATTCCAGCAGTGACTACACAGGAGCAAAGGCTGGGCCTCCTGCTCCCACCCCCAGAGGGCAGTGATGCAAAAAAACCCCCCAACCAAATACACACACACACACACACACACACACACACATATATATATATACACATGTATATACATATATGTATTGTATATTCTATATCCTGGTTTGGCAAGTAGCAGCTGGGATCTTAAATTTTTGAAAGTAGCCAGCTAAGGTCCAGCTAATGGTCTCTACTCATTTGGAACAAGAGAGAGTGATGGAGACCAAAGGTTCAAAGAAGACTAATAGCTCGCAAAATCATGGCTGCATATGTCATGAGACCATAAGAGCTAGATGGTACCTGGCTACTACTACTGACGCTTCTGACCAAGGAAACGATGGATAGTGTAAGATAGGAAAAAAAAGTGGAACAAACTTAAATTCTGATTTTAAGAAAACTTGTTTTGTGATTTAAGTGGAGTTTGAAAAGCAGACCACCAGGGCACCTTTGGTTTCAGCTCATCCATTTGTCATTGTCGTTGTCACCAGGACGTGCCATCCAGTGGGTTCTGACCCACAGGGATCCTATGCAAAATAGAACGAAATGCCGCCCAGTCCAGCACCATCCTCAGAGTGGTTCCTGTGGTTGAGCCCATGGTGGCAGCCGCTGTGCCAGTCCATCTTGCCGAAGGCCTTTCCCCTTTTTCTGCCCCTCTACGTTAGTAGCTTGATGTGTCTCCAGGGGCTGGTCTCTCCTGACAACACGAACAAAGTACAGGAGACCAAGTCTTGCCATCCTTGCCGCGAAGGAACATGGTGGCTGTAGTTCTTCCAAGACAGATCGGTTAGTTCTTTTAGGCGTCCATAGTACTTTCGATATTCTTTGCCAACACCGTAATTTCAGTGCATTGGTTCTTTGGTTTTCCTTACTCCATGTCCACATTTCACCTGCAACCCGACTCAATTGAAAATAGGGCTCAGGCCAGGTGCACCATAGTTCTCAGAGTAAGCTCCCGGCTTTTCAACACTTTAAAAAGGTCCTGTGCAGCAGATTTACCCAGTAAAATGCTTCCTTTAACCTCCTGACTGCTGCTTCCGTGAACATTGGTTATGGATCCAGGCAAAATTCAACCCTTGACAATTTCAATCTTTTCTCTGTTTTTAATGGTGTTACGTGTTGGTCTAGTTGTGAGGACTTTGATCTTGTTTACATTGAGCTGTATTTCATACTGAGGACTGCAACCTTTCATTTTTATCAGCAAGTCTTCAAGTCCTCCTTACTTTCAGGAAGTGTGCTAGTCTGGGTAGACTAGAGAAACAAAGCTGTAGAAATTCATATGTGTAGAAGAGAGAGTTTTGTTTGCTTGTTTGTTTGGTTTGGTGGCATCACTGTCCTGATGGGAGTAGGAAGTCTAGCCTAACTCCTGGAGACCTGAAGCTGACTTTGAACCGTCAACCCTGTGGGCTGCAGTCCTGCATACAACCACTCTATCACCAGGGTTCAGTTCAACAGATAGCTTTATATAAAGAATAATTGTACATTAAGAAAGCATCCCAACCCTGTCCAGTCAAATCCCATAAGTCCGATTAGCCCATATGCCCAATACCAATCTCTGTAAAGTGACCAGATTTTAAGCAGGACACCCTTGACCAGGAGTGGGGGGTGTTCTTCATTAAAAATTTGGTCTCTATGGAGCAACAAAAATGTTCACAGAATGCAGAAACAGTATTGTAATATATTTATTTAATTTTCAAATGCCGCATGACAAATTGTTAAGAAGTGGGACGTCTGGTCACCTTAAAAAGTCTCCTTCAGACTCATGAGAATGCATGCAATGGTGCCGAATGCAGGATGATCATAGGCCAGTGGGTAGAAAGCATTTGGATCCAGGGGCATTGTAAGCATCTCAGGGCTGGCAGGGACCTCTGCATGGCTTCTCCAGTTCCCATGGCTGTATCAGGGTAGGTCCATGGGGCTCCTCTTCAGGGATGCTTCATAGGGAGTCAGTTTTGTGTCTTCTCAGCAGAGCATCTCCAAAGTTGTAAACCAAGAGAGAGATAGTGTCTCCCATCTCCAAGGAGAAAAATCCAGTTTTTTTTCAGAATTTTCAAGAGAAAACCGTGCCCACACAGAGGCCTTCATATAGTCCAGCTTCTGTAATTATTTGCTTGATAAACAGGTTAAATAAATGTGAGCAGGTACAACCTGTCTGATGCACACTATGTTAGTCCGGGTAGACTAGAGGAACAAGTTTCATAGACACACATATGGATATAAGGGAATGGTTTATAGACAAAAGGAATGGAACACTGAGAAAGCATCCCAACCCAGTCCAGTTCAAAGTCATGTCTGATATTAGCCCATATGCCCGATACCAGTCTATAATGTCTCCTTCCAACTCATGAAGTTACAGGTGAGTGGGTGCAGAATCCCAGCGCTGGCAGGGGTCTCCCCAGGGCTCCTCGCTTCCAGGGCTCAGGGTCCATCAACAGCATCCAGTGGTGGCAGACGCAACTCATCGCTGGCAGAGGTCTCCATGTAGCCTCTCCAGCTTCAGAGGTCTGGCTCCATCAGGGCAAAGACGTGTGGTCTCTCTGCCGGCTCCTCCAGCTTCTCGGACGCTGCCATCTTCTCTTGTCTGTGACTCATCATCTCTGAGACTAACTCCCAACAACTGGGAAGATAGATTCTCATTTACAGAAGGGAAATATTGCGAGATTTCCCAGGCTTATCAGGAGAAAACCATGCCCACATAGAGGCATCATTGACTACTCAATGACAATCTCCAGATTAACAGGCTAGACTACTCCACCCCTACATCTCAATCATAAAATTAACAGAAGCACATGACTGCCACACACACCTTTCCTGATTTTAAACCATGCACGATACCCTAGTACTGTTCTTACTAGAACTTACTGTTCTTCATCCACGTATAAGTTCTTCATGAGCACAGTGAAGTGTTCTGAAATTCTCATTCTTCTCAAGGATATCCATAGTTTGTTATGGCCCACACAGTCAAATACCTTTGCATAGTCAATAAAACATAAATAAGCATAAGTACCACTTTTTCTTAGCTAATTTTACCAGTGCAATTTGAATATCTACCTTCAGCACCATTGGTTCTTGTCCTTGTTCAGCCCCCTGAAATGGTTGATTATGGGTTAGTTATTTTTGGTACAGCGACTGTGTATTCTTCCCATCTTCTTTTTATGTCCTGCATCATTTAATATTTTGTCCATGGATTGCAACTTGCAGCTTGAATTTTTCTCTGAAGTTCTTTCAGTTTCAGATATGCTGAGTGATCTTCCTTTTGGTTTTTTAACTCTAGTTCTGTGCACAACATTATAATATTTTACTTTGCCTTTGTGTTAGTCTGGGTAGACTAAAGAAACAAATTTAGATACTCATGTGCATACAAAAAAGAGCTTTGTATTAAAGATAAATTGTACATTAAGAAAACATCCCAGCCCAGTCCAGATCAAGTCTATGAGTTCAATACTAGCCCTTAAGTCCATTGTTAGCTCATGAATTCCTCTTGAGACTTATGCAGCACATACAAAGATACAGAATGCAGGAAGGTTGCCAGCCAGTGGGTGGAACGTCTTTTGGACGTAGTGTTGGTAGAAGCATCTCAGGCCTGGTGTGGGTCTCCACATGGCCCCTTAGCTCCAGAACTCTGGCTGTCATCGGCGTGGCTCCATGAGGCTTGTCAACAGAAGGAACACGGGAGTTCCCGGAATCCTCAGAAAAAGGCCATGCCCACACGGAGGCCTCATTAGCTATGGCCTGATTGACAGACTAGACTCCACCCCTTAGCAAGTTGACAGAAGATTATGTAACTGCCACAATCTTCTTCAACTGCCTTTCAAAACTTTCTGTTCAGCACTCTGAGGTCATCATTTCTTCTTGACTTTAGCGACTCTATGGTTACGAGCAAGGTTTAGCGTCTCTTCTGACATTCACTTTGATCCTTTGCTTTCGTCATGAATGAAGGTCTTGATGTCCTCCCACAGCTCTCCAGGTCTTCTCTCACGAGTGTTCAGTTGGTGAATCTGTTCTTGAGATGCCCATGAAGTTCAGATGGCATAGACTCAAGGTTGTATTTTGGCTCCTGTGGGCTTGTTCTAATTTTTCACAGCTTTATCCCAAATTTGCATATGCACAATTAATGGACTGCTTTACAGTAAGCCCCTTGCCTGAGTTTAGCTGCTGATATTGAACTTCTCCATTGTGACCTCCCACAGCTGTAGTCAGTGTGATTTCTGTGGATTCCATCTGGGCAAGTCCATGTGCATAGACACCTTTTATGTTGTTGGAAAAGGTACCTGCTCTGGACATGCTATTGGTCTTGCAAAATTCTATCATGTGATCTCCTTATTTCCCTCTCCCTCCCCGATGAACACGTGATAGTTTATAAATTATTGTTTTGTCATATCTTACACTGTCCGACGTCTCCTTTCACCCATTTCTCCACTATCCATCCTCCAGGGAGGAGGTTATATGTAGATCCTTGCAATCTGTTCTCCCTTTCTACTCTACCTTCTCTCCGCCCTCCCATTATTGTCCTTTTCACCACTGATCCTGAGGGGTGCTTCTGTCTTGGATTCCCTGTGTTTCCAGTTCTTATCTGTAGCAGTGTACATCCTCCAGTCCAGCTGGATTTGTAAGGTAGAATTGGGAACATGATATTGGGGGTGGGGTGGGGAGGAAGCATTTAAGAACTAGAGGAACATTGGATGTTTCATCATTGCTATACTGCACCCTGACTGGCTCGTCCCCTCACCGAGAGATTTCTGTGAGGGATGTCCAGCTGCCTACAGATGGGTCTTGGGTCCCCACTCTGCACTTCCCCTTATTCACAATGATATGATTTTTTGTTCTTTGATGCCTGATTGCTGATCCCCTCAGCACCTCGTGATCACCCAGGCTGCTGTGCTTCTTCCACATGGGCTTTGTTGTTTCTTAATTAGATGACCACTTGTTTATCTTCAATCCTTTAAGACCTCTGATGCTATATCTTTTGATAGCCAGGCACCCTCAGCTTTCTTTGCGACATTTGCTTATGCACCTGCTTTATCTTCTTTGATTGGCTGTGATTAGTCCAGGTTGACTAAAGAAACAAGTTCAGAGACACTCATATATATGAAAGAGAGAGTTTTATATCAAGAAGTAATTATGTATCAATAAAACATCGCAGCCCAGTCCAGATCAAGACCTTAAGTCCAATATTCGCCTGTGAATTTCTTTTCTGACTCAAGTAGCACATGCAATGATGCCAAATGCAAGAAGATCACAGGCCAGAAGGTGGGAAGTCCTATGAATTCAATTGGGTCCAGGACTCTAGCTGCCATCAACATGGCTCCATATGGCTTGTTACTAGGAATGTGAATTAGGAGAGAGAGCGAGAGTGAAAATGAGTGAGCGAGAGAGAGCAAGAGAGAGAGAGAGAGAGAGAGAGAGAGAGAGAGAGAGAGAGAGACTCACCTCCAGGGAGGAGGCAATCAGAATCCTCAGAAGGCCATGCCACACAGAGGCATCATTGGGCTGATCAACAGGTTAGACTTCACCCATTCACTCAAGTTGACACGAGATTATGTCTGTACCGGAGCTGCTCATAGCCAATCTCTTCATGATGGATGACTATATCACACTGGTAAACCACTGAGAATCATGGCCCAGGCCAGTTGACACACAGCCTTAAATATGACAAGGTGTTAATTTGTAAACCAAACCCAAACTCACTGCCATCAAGCTGATTCAAACTCTTGGTGACCCTGTAAGACAGATTAGAACTGCCCTGGTGGGTTTCCAATGCTGTAAATATTTCTGAGAGTAGAAAGCCTTACCTTTCTGCCCCAGACTGCCTGGTGGTTTCAAACTCTTGACCTCATGGTTAAGAGCTCTTCACGTAGCCACTATGGTGCAAAGGGAGTTAACATTTTGTTGGGGCACAGATACAGTCGTGCTTTCTAGAATGATTCTTTAATGCCTTGTTGAGATAGAAGACGAGGCCGCTCCCACTGTCCCTGAAATAGCTTTGCCCACTGAATGGCACACGATCAGTATACAGCCTTCTGTGGCAGGTGGGTGTGCATTTATGAATGAATGGATTATCTCCTGACCACAGAGGAAGGATTGAGTCATCACTGATGAGTCTCTCTCTCTCAGCTCTTCCTCCATAGTTTAGCTGCTCTCCTTCAAATAAAATATCATTTGGTGAGACTTGATCTTACAGGCTTTTGACATGTCAAGAGAGACCAGTCCCTGAGGCAGGACATGCAGGATGCTTGATAAAGGAGAGGAGAAGCAGAAAAGAGGAAGGCCCTCAGGAGACAGATTGAACTGTGTCTGCAGCAGTGGGCTTAGGCATGGGAATCCTTGTGATGATGGTGCCGGATTGTACAGTGTTCTGTAGTGCAGAGGGCTCCTATGGGTGCCACAGACTCAGTGGCACCCAACAGCCACAACAGCATCAGTGGGAAGAAGAGCCAGATTGTGAGTCGGCCCTGGGTGCTCCTCTGCACTTGTTTGATCCCAGTGGTCGACTCGCCTCCACTATCACTGATACAGCATACAGAATCCATCAGGAGCAAGCAGCTGACTGTGTGGGAGAGCAACAGTGTTGGTGGTGATATTCTCTGCAAACTCATCTATGGCCTTCCTCAAATCCAAGTGCCTACCAAGACAGAGAAGATGTCTATACTCTAAGACTGCTTGTTTTCAAATAACTCTAGCCCTTGTATATGCATAGAAGCAGGTTGGAAAAATGGAGTGGCTATTCTTTCCCAGCTGACATGCTTTATTAAAAGGAGTCTAGAACCCATTGACTGAAATTTTGACATCATTTCCCATTCTTTTCTCCAGGGTCCTGGTAAGACTGGGACCATCCATTGTCTCTCATGTAGGAGAAAGGGGCAGGCTCTTAGGGCTCATTGAATGATAAGGATCTCCCTTAACTAACTAGATTGTAGTTTTTTGTGGGGACGGGGGCATCACTGCCCTTTGGTGGGAGTGGGAGGCCCAGCCTTGCTCCTAGAGATCTGCTGCTGGATTTGAACCGCCAGGCCAGTGGGCCGCAGTCCCGCACACAACCACTATACCACCGGGGCTCAGCCCCTAGATTATAGTTTTAAAAGAATCGTGATGGGATCAAACATGGGAAAGTTATTAGAAATAAATTTAAATTTTCTCCTAGTGAAAAAGGAACTCAGCTGCTAACTGACAGGTTAGAGGATCAAATCCACCAAGAGGATCTTTGAACCAAAAGCCTCAGAGTCTACTGAAAAAGTAGCCATTGAGAACCCAACCACACATAGGTTGCCAGAAGCTGGAGTCAGCTTGATTATAACTTAAACACACACACACAATAAGTTTAGGAGGTTGACTTTTGTGATTTTATTTTTCAAGAATAATAAAGTGATTGTTCTCCATGAGTATAGTGGGTGCTCATGGATCGCTAGTGCAACCCAGGTCATTTTTCATTGCAGTCTATTTCAGAGAATTGAAACACCTGTGAGCGTTTGTCTACTACTTCAGGTCATTAATGGCAATGGCATGTCTTTTCAGGCTTTGGAAAGGAACTCTTTGAGTCTGATCTTGACCGGATCATGGAGCACGTTGAAGCTGCCATGGAGATGGTACCTGTCTTGAAAAAGGCTGACATCATCAATGTTGTCAATGGTCCTATCACTTATTCTCCTGATATTCTTCCTATGGTGGGGCCCCACCAGGGAGTCAGAAACTACTGGGTGGCTATAGGCTTTGGGTGAGTACCCTGATGTAATTCAACATTTACTATAAAGTTATGCATTTCAGATAAGTCTTGGAGCATAATCTCTAGAAGGGAGAATGGGGGAAGGCCAGAGAGGGATTTTATTTTTCCCTCCCCTTTTATGATCATTGAGAGATACATTTAAAATGATGATGGCAACATATGCACAATATGCTTGACACAATTGATGCATGGATTGTTATAAGAGCTGTTAGCACCTCAATGAGATGATTTATATATAAAAGAGAGAGAGAGAGATACATTTAGAATGCCAGTCTTAAACCACCTAATGGTTTAAGCACTTCTGTGGGTTTTAATGATCAGCACATAGATGGGAAATTATTTCCTGGAAATTTCTGTTTGCATATTTCCTGCCATTTCTATGATTCATATATCTTCTCATACTGTGTAGGTCTATTTGCTTGAATTTCACCATCATGTTTTCATAAAGCAGTGAGGCAAGGTTAATTTAAAATATCTAGTGCAAAATAAATGTGATGCATTTTCCATCTTAATCCATGTTTTTCAAATATATTTTGCTTCTTTATAATTATTTTGGTGGTTTCCTATTTTTTATTCCATTACCACTTTGGTGTTTCGTTTCTAATATTTATCCTATTAATTTGGTCCACACTGCTATCAAGCTCACTTTACTATCATCTCACACTTTCTAATAGTCTACTTTTATTCGATCACTTTTTTCTACTTGAATTTAGTAATTTCCAGCTCTTTGCCAGGCCTAGTGCTTGAACTGTGGTTTTGATTTGTCTTTTTCTCAATGACGGATAAGCAGGAGCTCTACTACAACTGTGGATTAGGTGTAGGACTGCTAACTGCAAGGTTGTCAGTTCAAACCCACCAGTCATTACATGGGAGAAAGATGAGGCTGTCCACTTCCATAAAGATTTGCAGTCTTCAAGCCCTAAATCGCACACACTGACCTCAATTGATCGCCGCCTCATGGTGACCCTATAGGACAGGATAGAACAACCTCTGTGAGTTTCTGCAACCTTAACTCTTTATGGGAATAGATAGCTCCGTCTTTCTCCCACGAGGTGGCTGATCATCTTGAACTTCTGACCTCAAGGTGAGCGGTCCAGCGTGTAACCACTATGCCACCTAGGTAGGGTCGCTGTGTAAGGGAATGGACTCAGTGGCAGTGGGTTTAGTTTTGGTTTCATGTCTCATAACGGTGAATATTTTTTCATGTACTTGTTAACCATTTGAAGATTATCCTTGAAGGCTATTCAAAGAATTTGAACTTTCTATTTAGATACTATGACCACTTTTTGATTGGGTCACTTGTCTTTTTGTCATTAAGTGGCAGAAGCTACATACTTTGCATATTAGATCCTTTGTTTGTTATGTGGTTCTCAAAATTTTCCTCTCCACCTGTATACTGTCTTTTCAGTTTGTTGATAAAATTCTTTGGTGTACTTCAAAAGAAACCCAGCTGATTTAGTGTGCGTGTGTGTGTTGTGCGCATGCGCTGTTTTGGGATAGAAAAGATAGGTGTGATTGAAGCCAATAAGCCAGGACTTTTAACCCCTCTCCAGTTGTGGTTTTGTGCCCTTGCACCAGAGTGTGAACTAGCTTCGAACAGCACCCCGGCCCCAATCTGGGAAGACTCCCAGTAACCATAAGCACACAGTGACAGCACCCAGTCTCAATTGGACTGATGGTATCTTCACTACTCCATTTATTTTTCAGCCATTTCAAGGGTACATCTTAGAGTCTTTCATTTTGTGTGGAATTAGATCCCCCCTTTCAAATGCTGTAATTAACAACACTTAAAATAAGACTTGAATAAATTGCTGAAACCTCCAAAACATTCTTTGGTATTCTAAAGAATTGAATTTTTTATGATGTTTCATCTATTTATTTTTATCTTGTCTTTTGTTGATCTTTTGCTATCATATCTGATAACATATCATTAAACATTTGGTCCAACAGCCATGCCTTTACATTGTTATAAGCATCTTTATGATTTTAATTTTTACATTTGGGTATTTGAATTGGTTATTGTAAATAGTATGAGGCATGGATCCTGCTTCATTCTTCTTCATGTGGAAATCAAGATTTCCCAGCACCAATTATTAAAGAAACTTCCTTCATCATTGATTGGATTTAGTACCCTTGTAGAAAATTACTTGGACCTAGATATAAGAGTTATGATTGATTTGGTATTTATTGATCAGTCAATAAAGATTCACAGACTATAGACAAGCTCTGAGTTATGAACAGACCATATCTCTGGCCACCTTATGTTTATACTTTAGTGGAACATTTATCAACACATTTTTGAGTAAGTAGAGAATTGCCTCCTTTAGCATACTGTTACTGGGAGGAGAGAGGGGAAAAATGAGGAGCTAATACCAAGGGCTTAAGTAGAAAGCAAATGTTTTTAGAATGACAATGACAACAAATGTATGTACTTAGCATATAATGGATGGATGTGTGGATTGTGATAAGATTTGTATGAGCCCCCAATAAAATTATTTTCTTATAAAAGAAAAAAAGAATACTGGTTACTAATTGCCTAGGTATTATTTTTACTTGCATTGAACCCGTGCTGGACTCCTGCTTTGAATGCTCTGGGTAATTGTTCAAGGCTTTCGGTATCAGGGACTGAGTGGGGAGAAGACAGGGACAGAGGGAAAATGAAAGCTATAGTCTGAACTAAAAATGGCTTTCCTTTTACTTATGCATAGGGATGTCTGAGATATTTCTTAAGCATTGTGTTGGATTACTGTCATTGGCTGTGTTCCCTGACTTTTATCAGTAGACCTATTCCTTGTTCTGGATACCAAGGTCTCCCCTACGTGGCCGAACCACAGAATTGTTGGCAGATCATCTTAATAAATAGAGTCCCATCCTCATGGTGGTCTCTTGGATTTTTTCATCCTCTATCTGTCATCTAATGAGCCCTGGTTGTGGAATGCAAGGCCAGCAGTTTGAGACCATTAGCTATTCCCCAGGAGCAAGACAAAATTTCCTTCTTCCATAGAGAGTTATGGTCTTGGCGAACCAGAGGGGCAGCTTTATCCTGTCCTACAAGGTTTCTATGAGTCAGATGGCAGTGAGGTTGGAGTTATAGCTCATCTTTGTGTTTCCTGTTATTTTTGTCATTAGAACCCATTAAAGATGCGTTAACTGGAAAACAAACATTTCCCCACATTCTGATAGTGTCTGATGCATGCCTGTGGAGTTTGGCCCCAGGGTATTTATTCTTCAACGTTGTCTGTGATGGGCACTAGCATGTGTCCTCTGTCTACATGTGGACCATGCTCGTGCACCTTACAGAAGGCCTTGAGTCAAAGTCTTCTTAATTTAACTTCATCGCAATCCCACCAAGTTTGCTTGTGCTTCTCAGTGACTCACATCGTGTCCCATAGGTAACAGATACTTTAGCGAGGTAGGGGACATGTGCAAAGCTGCAATCTGTAGAGTCTGTGCTTGAAACTTTCTGCCATCCCTCAGGAGAAAGATGGGGCTCTGTGCTCCCATACACCGCGGCAGTCTTATCTTTCTGTGGGAAGACTCGTGAACATTTCCATTCTTACGGTTACTTTCAACCTCATAGAAGTGAGGAGGCTGTGTTGCCGTGTCTCGGACTACTGGATTTTCTTGCATCTTGGTGTCTGCCCACGTAGCTAGCTCCTCTTCCTGGTTCTCCCTTCAAGATCACCTGCTCACTCCACAATTCTTGCATTTCTCTTGACTTAAAGCATTTCCATTAGAC
This sequence comes from Nesogale talazaci, assembly GCA_004026705.1. Lineage (NCBI taxonomy): Eukaryota > Metazoa > Chordata > Mammalia > Afrosoricida > Tenrecidae > Nesogale > Nesogale talazaci. The sequence goes on along the minus strand of PVJH01002557.1, from coordinate 64,411 downwards.
AACATTGGCTGCATAAGACTATGCCAAGTCACGTTGTTCTGATATCGAGGAGTCTATATCCGCCACATTCATGTTTGGGTCCTGATGCCCGTCTTCCCTCCTCATGACTGAAAACGGAGATCTCAGTGTTCCCTCCCACCTCTTCCCCACAGGTACCTTGGGAGGGCTTTCTACTTGAATGTTTCCACAGCCATGGGCCAAGGGCCTGGAACAGAACATTGGGTCTGAGAAAAGATGGATGTTCCATTCTACCAAATCAGACTCAGGGCCAGTGCGTCACTGCCGACCCAGAGTGACCTTATGGGACAGAGTAGAACTGCCCCTGTGGGTTTCCAAGACTATGACTGTTTGAGGGAGGAGGAAGCGCTGCCTTCTTCTCAAGAAGCAGCTGTGGTGTCAAACTGTCAACCTTTCGGATTGCAGCCCAACACAACTGCTAAGCCCTCAGGATGCCTGCGATGGCAGGAACACATCTCTTGAAGCTTCAGAACAAATGCCTTCGAAAGCTCACTGCCATTCAGTTGATTCTGACTCACAGTGACCTTAAAGGACAAGATGGAGCTGCCCTGGTGGGTTTCCGAGGCTGTAACTCTTTAGGGGAGTAGAAGGCGGAATCTTTTCCCCATGGAATTGCTGGTAGTTTCCAACTGTTGACCTTGCAGTTGATGGCCCCAGACATAATCATTCTGTCTTCAGGGCTCCTCTTAATAAATCAGGCAGATTTTATTTGAATGGCTAAAAAATGACATTTTTGAGGGGAAGAATATGGCATAAAACTAATGTTCATCGTGTGTGGCAAGTACCATAGGATACCCCGACTTTTAGGCCCTTTGGGGACATTGGACTCAGTAACTTAATAGGTGTCTCTGTGTTCAACAGATATGGTATCATCCATGCTGGTGGAGTGGGGAAGTTCCTCAGTGAGTGGATCTTGCATGGAGAACCTCCCTTTGACCTGATAGAATTGGACCCCAATCGCTATGGCAAATGGACAACCACTCAGTACACCGAGGCCAAAGCAAGAGAGTCCTATGGACTCAACAATATTGGTAATGTGGGAGTTTGCCGTCGTCCACAGTGTTTACCTGTAGATTGGCCCAGTGGCTGCAGTAAGAGACTCAAGCTTAGAATGATTGTGCAGACGGTGGAGGACTGGGAAAGGTCTCCTTCTGTTGTACACAGACTCACTGTGGGGCAGAACAACTTAAGGTCACTGACTAACAGCAAGCGTGTTTCCAGAATGATTATTCAGGACCTCTGATTTTCAGATGCTCTTTATTCTGTTCACTGGAGGAGGGTTTGTTTTGGATCCTAAGGGGCACGGCACCTCTGAGACACAATAGGGGTGTATATAGATGTATATATTCAACCTGTGAGCTCCAGCACTGATTTTTTTTTGTTTGCCTTTACCCTTGGTACCCATCACAGCTCTGTCTGTTATGTTTGGCCCTTGCGTGTAACCATGCTTCTGGAATTTAAATCTGGTAATTTTTGGAACCCTTCCATCATGTTCTGATGATGTGCTATTGTGAGTGCGGATTATCCATTTTCAGTTGGCTACCCTAAAGAAGAGCGCTTTGCCGGGAGGCCGACTGCACGTGTCAGCGGACTCTACACCACCCTGAAATCAAAGTGCTCCATGGGCTTCCACGCGGGCTGGGAGCAGCCACACTGGTTCTCCAAACCAGGACAAGACCCTGAGTACAAGTAAGGCAAGATCACCTTGGCTCAGGGAAGGGAGTCAGTCCCCTGACTCTCGGAACACTGCTTTGCTACAACAATCCTTTCCTGTGTTGGCTGAGTCCACCTGACACCCCGATCCACAGCCCATGCCCGGCCCTGCTGCATGACCCAAGAGTCCTGAAGCCAAGCCCCAGAGAGGCCTTTCCAGTGCAGATTTATCAGCCTTTGCAGAATCTGTTCCCCTTGCAGACCACCCCCTGCCCCCAGGGTTTCTGCGGGCTCACGAGGGTTTAGAGCGTGTGATTGAATCCTGTAGTATACAACCACAGAAGGATACCCAGATGGTCCCGGTTTTCCACGTATCACACAATAGCTTAGGGGGCTTGCTTTCTAGTGTATGTGTACTGAGTAATACAATCCATAGGTGCAGGGCATATAATAAAGGAAAAGAGCATTTCTGTAATATCTCTGCTTCTGCAAAAGCATAACAAACCTCCCTGAGACAACCTTCTGAATTGCTCTAAACTGATACCTACTGCATGCTTACTTGAGTTTAAGAGTGACTGTGTACTGGGGGAAAGCTGAGGCTCTTTACTCTGATAAAAATTTACAGTCTAGGAAATGCAAAGAGGCAGTGTCTGCTGTGCCCCATGGAGTCACTATAAGTTGAAATTAACTTGATAGTAGCTAGTTGAGTACATAGATACTTAAAAAAAAGGGGGGGGTGGAATCTATAAACCACAAAAATTAGATAGCAGATCCAGAAATTGAGCTATATATTTTTTAGCTGTCATTTTGGTTAATCAGGATTTGATATCTACTTATTCTATGATCCATAGAAACTTAATCTTGGAACATTTTTTTAACTTAAAGCTTTTTTTTCCCTTTAGTTTTAGGATGAAGTCCAGCTGGATCATAGAATAGTAGAGGGCCCACTGTCGGCTAATGAATTTAGACTGTCGAGGCAATCAATCTCGACTTTCCTCTCTCTCTTGTCTGGTGACAAAACACTGGCCTACTGTTTCTAAATAAGGCAGACACTCTAGTTCTATTCTTCACCTTGTGCTGGGCGAATCTGGCCAACGCTTCTTCTACAATTTTAATGATTAAACTGCAGAAATTTGTTTTGCAGGCTTAGTATGCTTCTCTGAAGTGCAGACACACTAGAGGGCCTGTTAGTGAGGCAGAAAAGACCTTTGTTCCAGGCTCAGCGCTGTTATGAATTCACGTCTGAGCTTCAGCAAGACACGTTGTGTCTTTTCTCTGAAAGATGGAGATGTTGGGCCAGGGATGTGAACAAATAGCATCAGCATCACTCTGGAGTCTGTTCAAAAGCAGACTCCTTTTGAGACCTACTGAATGAGGACCTGCATCCAAACAGGTGGAACAAACGGCCTTCCCTGTGCATGAAAGCTGGAGCAGCACTGGGCTAGCCCAGCAGTCCACCATCCTGGCTTCACACCCGTGTCTTCAGAGCTCCAAACTCAGGCTCTGGGGTCAGTAATGACTCAGGGTGGCCCCTCTGGTTTCTGAGACATTCGCTGTCCAGGGGAATAGAAAGCCCAGTCTTTTCCCCCACATTTTTAGGTGCTAGATATTCGGATTTAACTAGTCTGGAGCTGAAGAACGGTGTGACAATTTACTCTTGAAAAGATCCCTGCCTTGGAAACCCTACTCATCCTTCTACTCTGTCCTACAGACTTGCTATGAGTCAGATTCAATTCATAACCCCCCAGCCGTTGGGATTTCAATGAAAAACACCATGTTCCAGATGATTCTAGTACATAACCGAGGTTGCAACCCCCTGGATTGTATAACATCCAAGGGTGTTTCCAGATGTGAAAGCCCATGTGTCTTCTTTTATATTCTAATTAATTAACACTTTATTCACTATGACAAGGGTCAAAGAGATAGATGAGTAACTCAAAAGGCTATGCACGTTCCAACATCTGTGAATGATTTGTGGAACAGGATTTTAGGTTGCATGTTGTTTTGCTAGATAGAAGCTCTAGCTGAACAGGCATACTTTATTTTTTCTTTCAATTCTGTAACTTTCTGTCAATGCATGGTAGCTTTTCTGTGACCTTAAACATTGTCTTTCAGGCCCAGTTTTCGTCGAACAAACTGGTTTGAGCCTGTGGGTTCTGAGTATGAACAGGTTATGCAAAGAGTTGGGGTGATTGACCTGTCACCCTTTGGCAAGTTTAACATCAAAGGCCAAGACTCCGTGAAATTATTGGACTATCTCTGTGCAAATGTCATTCCAAAGGTAAACAGCTTTGTAGGGACACAGGGTCCAGGATTGTGGCCTACTTAATTCTTCATCCTCTCTTAAAAAAATATCGGTCTTTCAGCAGTCTGAATAATTTCTGTCTGAACATTAGAACTCTTTTTTTAATTGGCCAAGGAAACAGATAATTTTCACTCTTAAATTTTTGTTGAGGGAATGATCATAGGAAGGCTTGGTAACTTTGTTTACTAATGCCAATGGGAACTTAAAAGAAAGCAGTGTATAATTAAATAGCTTTTCAGATTGAGAACTTCACAGAGTTAACCTTGAGTGTAAGTCTAGTAGACTTACAGGTTATCAGTATCATTGATAAATGATATGATAAGTGACTGACTTGCTGGGCTGCTCACTGTAAGATCAGCGTTTGGAACCAACAGGCACCCAGAGGGAGGAAGAGATGTGACTTTCTACTCCCAGAGAGAGCTGCGATCGTGGAAACCCACGAGGCAGTTCTACCCCGTCCTCTAGGGTCGCTGTGAGTCAAAATCAACCCAATGGCAGTGAGTTTGAGAAAGGGTATGATTCATGCAGTTTTCCCTTTTATATTCATGCTAGCATGAAAGAACCCATAAGACATTGACTTCCACCAGAGGTAATTTTACGTTGATCTGTGCAGGTGGGTTTTACAAATATAAGTCACATGTTAACGCCAAAAGGCCGAGTGTATGCTGAGCTGACTGTTTCCCACCAGTCTCCAGGGGAGTTCCTATTAATAACAGGGTCCGGATCTGAACTTCATGACCTTAGGTAAGTACTGCTCTGATCTTAAAATTCTGTCTGTAGTATATAGTGACCCCAGCTTACATAGGGTTTCTTATTTATCTGTTCTTAGAGGTAGAGCTTTAATTCTTAAGACCCACCACCATCTCAAACAAACAACTACATTGATGCAAAAGAGAGGGGTTGGAGTGGAGACCCAAAACCCATCTGTAGACAATTGAATATCCTCCCACAGAAGAATTATGAAGAAGGGATGATTCAACCAAGGTGCAGAATTGCACCGAGGGATAACTCATCATTCTTCTAGTTCCTGAATGCTTCCTCTTCCCCTGCCTCCTCACTACCATGACCCAGTCCCACCTTACAAATTCGACTAGACTGGAGAACACACATTGGTACAGCTAAGAGCTCTCTACACATGGATTTCAGGAAAGATAAGACCCCTCATGAAGGGTAACAGGAGTAGTGATGTCATGAGGATTGGGGGATGACCAGGGAGGGGGAAGGGTGAAAAAAGGGAAACCCATCACAAGGTTGCATGTATAGCCCCTCTCCAAGGGGATGAATAACAGAATGTGGGTGAAGGAAGTATTGACAGTATAAGATATGAAATAACTATAGTAATATGTAATGGATCAAGGATATATTAGGGTAGGAAGATGGAGGAGGGTTGGGGGGGAAAAAGATGAACTGATGCCATGGGCTCAAGTAGAAAGTGTTTTGGAAATGATGATGGCAACATATGTACACATATACTTGATACAATTAATGTATGGAATATTATAAGAGGTGTAAGAGCCCCCAATAGAATGATTTTTTAAATAAAAAATAAAAGTTCAAATTCCTTTGTGCAGAAAAAAACAAAAGCAAAAAGCAAAATCCACTGTCCCTGAATATATGACCCATGGATTCACACTACTGCCAAGAGCTTAACTCTGTGTCACTCATGTTTCTTCTGTCCTTCTTAAGTCTTATCAATCCAAATATTTGATAGGAAAATTGCACACATGTACAAACCCACCTATGGAGTTTGCTGACTCTTTAACTCACTGCCATCGAGTCAATTCTGGCTCATAGCAGCCCATAGGGTTGTGGGTTCCTGAGCATGCACATCTTACCGAAGGTGAAAGCGTCATCTTTCTCTTGCAGGTGGTTTTGAACTTCTAACCTCGTGGTTAGCAGTCCAATGCATAACCCACTCCACCACCAGGGAACTTTACTGAAGCAAGCGATATTAAACTCCTATATGTTAAGCAGGGTCAATATGCCAGAATCCCTTTTACCCATTATCTCAGTTGATTCTCTTAGTCGTCTTCAGTTTTATTACGATTATTTTCATTTGGGTTAGCCCCGGTGATGTAAGTGGTTGAATGCGGGACTGCAGCCCGCGGGCTTGGTGGTTCAAATCCAGCAGCGGCTCTCAGGAGCGGCACTGGGTAGCGCCCATGACCACCAGAGGCATGATGCCCCAAAAAACAAAAAAAAATTATTTTCAGGTAAGGAAACTGAGGCGGAAGTAATTATCTTAGTCTTTGAGTTTAGTGAGCTGCCTGCCTGAGTTAGTTTCTCCCTGTGTGTGATATCTCATGATGTCTGCCCAATATCTGGATCCAGATCACGGATCCACCAACCTGAACCTTTGCATACCCGCAAAACCAAGCACAAGCACCATCTCACAGTGGTCCACCATAGCAGTGATTTTAAACCTTCCTCCTGCCACGACCTTTTAATACAGTTCCTCATGTTGTTGTGACCCCCCCAACCATGAAATTATTTTTTTCTTTTTTTTCCTCCCCCCATAAAATTATTTTTTGTGGCCACTTCATAACTGTCATTCTGCTACTGTTGTGAATTGGGTGACCCCTGTGACAGGGTCATTCAACTCCCAAAGGGGTCTCGACCCACAGGTCGAGACCCATAGGCTTGCCAGGGGAACCTTGATGAGAGCAGATGGGCCCTGCTTTCTCCTGAGAAGTGGCTGTGGCTGCTGGTTTTGAGCTCCTGACCTTAGAGATCCGATGCTCAGCCGACAGTGTGCCCACGACCCTTACTTTCATGGGGTCTTTAATATACACCCATCCGAAATGAGATGGATGTTTCACAAATGTTTTCCTCCGACAGGGGCTCACCCTCGTTATCAAGTGATTCAAGTTACACGTTTCCACACAAGATGTACTAGGGGCCCCCTAGGTAGCTCAGCTTTGTACAATTCCAAGTGAACATTTTGTGATAGACTTGAATTGCATCGAATACTGCTCACTAAATGATAAGCCTATCCTGTAGGTGGGTTTGGATAACTAATCAAGACTTAGAAATTCAAACCAGACTTTAGAGGGTTTTTTTTTTAAATCACTTTCCTATGATTGTCAAAGCAATTTTGCCCAGTGGCAGGTGCATTATTAACCTTTAACAGTGGCAGCATGCCTCCTGTGTGGAGACATTAGAGAAAATTTGGCTTTAAATTAATTTTTGAAGATTGAATCATTAGTTTAAATGCAAAGGGCTGTCACTGCTTAAAAGAATTGTGAAGCCAAGCTCATTTAAATGGAAGGATCCTCTGTACTATGAAAAATGACTCCCATATTTCTAAGTGAGTGTTTAAGAGACCCTTGCTTAATGTGTCAGGGACTCAGTTTCCTTAGCTTTAAAAAATTTTTGTGTGGTTAAATAAAATGACATTCTGGGGACTTTTCTGAAATCTGTGACCCAGGACCTGTCTTCGGTTCAAAATGCATTAGGCAAGTAAGATTTACCACCGGGGCTTTGACTCAGAATCTACAATTTGACCAGATTCACAGGAGTTAGTTTGATATCTATCTGATTCCATGTCTGTGGGGTGGGAATGCAACCTCTCTGGACATGGGGTGGGACCAGAATTCACTCTGTTTGTGACTCCAATGCAGATGGATGGAAGAAGCAGCAGTCACAGGTGGATACAATGTTGAAATTAAGAACATAACCGATGAGCTTGGAGTCCTTGGAGTCGCAGGGCCAAGTGCAAGAAAAGTCCTTCAGAAACTCACCTCTGAAGATCTCAGTGATGGCGTTTTCAAGTTTCTTCAAACCAAGTCCTTGAAGATCTCCAACATTCCTGTCACTGCCATTCGCATCTCTTACACGGGTAAGTGAATTGTGTCGACCGTGGCTGCCGTGATGATGGACTAGCATCCAGCCATGGCCATGAGGAGAGCCCAAGGTCAGGCAGGGCTTCATCCCACCTAACAACAACATACTGGTGAGAGCTGAGAAGCAATGGAGGCGAAGTCTCTAAGATATATACAAGCAGCTGCCAACAGTGTACATATATACTCATTGACCTTTGTCACTGTGCTTTGGAGGGACTTTTCTACTGCCCTCCTCTTATGGCAGATCTATAGATTCAATGCTGAGTGCTATAAGTGGTTCCATGAGTTTCCGGTTGGTTGATCCATCTGCATACGTGCCTCTTGCTTAAAAGGAGAAATGAGAAAGTGAGACAAATGGGGGCCATGAAACAGCTGGAGGGATCTTCAGGTCAGCAGACTCTCGTGGGGAGCATTCAAGTTGGCTTCCGATCGCGAAAACATCAGCACCTTTCTTAGGCCATTCCCACTCACCCCACTGCTCTTTCAACACTCTAAGTTCATGAGGGCTTGTTTGGTGCCAGCCAATCCATCCCAGCTCATCGCCACCCTGCCAACAACGGAATGAAACCGTCCCGGCTTCTGCATCCTTCTCACTGCCCTTCTTATGTCAGAGCCCAAAGTGTGCCAATCCCTCTCACAGAAGGTCTTCCTCGTTTTCACTCCTCTCTGCTTTACCCAGCATGCTGTCTTTTCCAGGGAGGTCATCAGGGACACCTTCATATGTTGCCTGACACAGAGATGAATGAAGGATTGTCACTTCCCCCTCGGTGCTCTGGGGCTCACTTCGGATCTTCTCTAGACTCCCTGGTCCTTTATCGAAGGAATACCCAGTGCCCAAGCATCTCTTCACCAATCACACTCAGTCTTCAATGCTGGAGAACAAAGAAGACACATAGTGGCAGAGGCCGTCATTCTTCCCGGGCTGAGTCCATCCTCCACCCCTGCCCTCGGTCCCTTTCCTTCCCAATCCTAGCAAAGCTGTGTCCAGAATGGAAAATCAGTCGGACTGTTTAGGTTAGGTTTCGTGTCCCCCACTTCTGACAGCGAGCAACGCAAGAGGGGAAGAAGTGGGAATGGAAGGGCTTGTGGATTATGACTGTCCACAACGAAGAGGCTTTGGAAAAGTGTCAGTTGACTTTATCTTCAAGCCTTGTGACTCCTGGGCAAGGGTGTGAGGTGAGGGTTGAGGCACCTAAACCTTGACCCCGTTATCTTGATAAACTTTGATGCCGTCATTAGGCCCCCAGCTTGTTGTCCTTGCAAATACAAGCATGGTCAAGCCTCCTCATGAAGCAAGGCTCTGGGGTAGAGGTTAACTCCTGCAGTGCAGGCTTCATGCATCTTTAGAAGAAGTGCCCTGTATAGGAGTCTGGACGGGGTACAAACGCACTGAAGGGGTGACCGGCTCCTTTGCAGAAGGGAATTTTGTTATAACTCTTTATGGACTGCTCTTTCTAAAAAAATTGGCAGGGTCTGGGGGTGCAGAAATGGAATCTGTCCTGCTTTGATCGGCCTTTGCTTGTGCGTTCAAGGCCTAATGATCTGGCATGGCTCCTCTGCCTTTCTTCCAGGTGAGTTGGGCTGGGAGCTGTACCACAGGCGAGAAGATGCCACAGCGCTTTATGATGCTCTCATGAAGGCGGGCCAGGAAGAGGGAATCGACAATTTTGGAACCTATGCCATGAATGCCTTACGATTGGAGAAAGCGTTCCGGGCCTGGGGGTCAGAGGTTTGAAATACTAGCATCTTCATTGCAAACTGTCGGCTATTGTGTGAGGTTTTGGTGCCAGAGCTTCTTTGAACACATTCACGTTGGCTCTGGCTGAAGGTGAACTTAGGTATGCCAAGAGACCCCCGATCCCCTGGAGTCAGGGATGCAGTATCTTTTGTGTTTTCCCAGCTTAAAGTGCAGTGACAGTCTGGCCTAAGGGTTCATTCTGCCTGACTTTCCCTGGCTTTGCAATGAGCTCTGGAGAGCTGTGGCTGAGTACGTGGAGGGGGGAGCCTACCTACCCCAAGTGCATGGAGATCACCTTCATTTTCTTCAGATCTTGTACCTTTTGGAGGCGTTCACAACTCAGGTGCCTTTCGGAGGAGTCGAGGCGATGGTCTAGCTTTCTTCCATGATTGCGAATTAATATTGCTATCCAGGAGTTTCTGTTTTCATAGTGTTTTACTAGTTGGACAGCATTTCCATATGCACGATCCCAACCCTCTGTAGGAGGTAGATGTTATCCGTGTCTTGCACGTCATCACACCGAGACTCAGGGAATGGCCTCATCTAAATCACACCTAACCACACCGCACTCACTGTCATCGAGTGGATGCCAATGCAGAGCGCTGCCCCTGTGAGCGTCCGAGACCGTCACTGGTAGTGGGAATGGCTGACCCATTGGGTCAGAGCCCAACACCTAGCCACGGATTCCACAGGGAATGGCCGGGCTGTGGTCCAAACCGGGTTCTCCATCTTTCTCTTTCCTAGACCAGGCGGGCTCTGGCTCTGGCTCTTTCTCAGACTGACGAGTGGTTGTCATCTTCAGCCTGCGAGGTGAAGATATCAAGGAGAGTGGGAAAGTGTGGAGATCAGCCTGGGGGCTCTGGGTGTGAGCTGATCCCAGTAGCTCTACGGTCTTCATCCTCGAGATGCTAGAACCTTCGTTTCCTTTTTTTACAGAACGGAGATCATGTTGCTTCTGCACAGCGTAGCTGGTGTTGTTGTTGATGATGTTGTTGTTGTTGTTAGGTGCCAGGAAGCAAGCTCCAAACCATGCAACCCCACGCACAACAGAGCAAAACACAGCATGTGCCTGCACCGTTCTCGCTCGCCCTTGTCCCTATGTCTGGGCCCCTCGATACAGCCTTGCTGTAGCCTTGGCCATGTTGTCAAGGGCCATCCTCATTTTCACCACTCCTTCTCTTTACCAAACATGTTGTCCTTCTCCCAGGGACTGGCCTCTCTTGACAGTATGTCCAAAGTATGTAAGGTGAAGTCTTGCCATCTTTTCCTTCAAGGCAGTGGTTCTCCACCTTCCTAACGCCACCAGTTCTTCATGTTGTGGTGACCCTACCCCCCAACCATAAGATTATTCCTGTTGTTGCTTCGTAACTGTCATTTTGCTACTGTTATGAATCAGGTGACCCCTGTTGTGTGAGTCTGGGTAGACTAGAGAAACAAATTCATAGACAGGTATATGGATCTAAGGGAAGGGTTTATATACAAGAGGAATGGAACATTGAGTCCAGTTCAAAGTCACAAGTCCAATATAGCCCACATGTCCGATACTAGTCCATAAAGTCTCCTTCTGACTCACGAAGTCACAGGCCAGTGAGTGCAGAGGCCTGACTCTGACAGGGGTCCCCTCATGGCTCCTTCTTTCCAGAACTCAGGGTCCATCAGCAGTATCCATTGGTGATAGAAACATCTCAGCGCTGGCAGACACATCTCATCTCTGTGGCTTTTTTGGCTTCAGAGGTCAGGTTCCATCAGGGTAAGGTCGTGTGGCTTCTCCTCTGGCTCTTCTGGTTCCTTGGACGCTGCCACCTTGTCTTGTCAGTGGAACGACTCCCCACAACAAGATGGTCTCTCATCTCCACAAGGGAAATATCACGAGACTTCCCAAAATTCTCAGAGAGAGCCATACCCACAGAGGTGCCATTGGCCATCTCCAGATAACAGGCAAGACTCCACCCCTAGACTTCTAATTATGAAATTGACACCAAGTACATGACCGCCACACCTGTGAAAGGGTCATTCGACCACTCCCCACCCCCCGAAGGTGTCTCGACCCACAGGTTGAGAACTGCTGCTGTAAGAAGCACTCTGGCCTTCCATCAGTTTGTCGCTTTAGCAGTCAATGGTAATTTCAACTTCTTCCCCAGAACCACAATTCGAATGCAGCGATTCTTCTGAGGCCTTCTTTATTCAGTGTCCAACTCTCACGTGTATATGATGCAGTGGAAACTACCAGGGTTGGGTCAGGCTCAACCTGGAACTTAAAGTACATCTTTGCTCTTCAGTGCTTTAAAGAGGTCTTGTGCAGCAGATTTTCCTAATGCAACAAGGTCTTTTGACTTCTTGACTGCTGCTTCGTGAGCACTCATTGTGGATCCAAGCGGGACAAAATCCCTGACAGCTTCCATCTGTCGGTCCAGTCGTGAGGGTTTGGGTCTTCCTTACATCGCCACACTCCTTGATCTTCATCAGCAAGTGCTTCAAATTCTCTTCGCTTTCAGCAAGCGAGGTTGTGTCAGCCTCATATTGCAGGTTGTTAGTAGGCCTTTCTCTAATCCTGGTGCTGCAGCCTCCTTTGTATAACTCCCTTTTTTGTCATTAAATAATTGTATTGGGGGCGCTTACAGCTCTTATCACAACCCACACATTCATCTTTTGTGTCAAGCACATTTGTGCAAATGCGGCCATCCCCATTGTCAAAGCATTTTCTTTCTACTTGAGCCCTTGATTTCAACTCCCTCTTTTCCCCTGTCCCCCATCCTGCCTCCTTCATGAACCCTTGATAAATTATAAATTATTATTTTTCGTATTTTATATTGTCTGCTGTCTCCCTCATCCACTTTTCTGTTGTTGATCCCCCTGAGAGGGAATTGTACGTCAATCCTTGTGACTGAGTCCCTCTTTCTCCCCACCCCCCACCTTTCCCTTAACCTTCTGGAATCACAACTCTCATATAACCTAGCTTTTTTGATGATTTGCTCAGCATATAGATGGAGCAAGTATGGTGAAAGGATACAACCCTGACACACACTTTTCCTGATTGTAAACCATGCAATGCTCCCTCGTTATCTTGGCATAACTGCCTCTTGATCTTTGCACAAGTTCAGAATGAGCACAATGAAGTCTCCTGGAATTCCCATTCTTCTTAAAGTTAACCACAGTTTATTATACTCCACAAAGTTGAGTGCTTTGCATAGTCAAGGAAGCACAAGTGAACATCTTTCTGGTATTCTTTGCTTTGAGCCAAGATCCATTTGATTTTAGCAATTGTGTTAGTCTGGGTAGACTAGAGAAACAAATTCATAAACACACATATGGATAATAAGGGAAAGGTTTATATACAAGAAGAATGGAACATTGGGAAAGCATCCCAACCCAGCCCAGTCCAAGGTCATAAGTCCATTATTAGCCCATGTGTCTGATACCAGTCTATGAAGTCTCCTTCTGACTCACAAAGCATGTGCAATGACACCAGAACAGTCACCAGCCAGTGGGTTCAGAATCTTGTGTATCCAGTGGCAGTAGAAGCATCCTGGCGCTGGCAGGGGTCTCCCCATGGCTCTTCATTTCCAGGGCTCAGGGTCCATCAGCAGTATCCATTGGTGGTAGAAACATCTCAGTACTGGCAGGGGTCTCTCTGAGGCTTCTCTGGCCCCAGAAATCTGGTTCTATCAGGGCAGTCCCATGTGGCTTCTCGTCTAGCTCCTCCAGGTTCCAGGACTCAGGATCTATCAGCATGCTACCCTCTTGTCTTGTCAGTAGACGGACTCCAGGAGACTGAGTCTATAGTCTCTCGCCACCATGGGGGAAATATCATGAGATTTCCCAGAATTCTCAGAGAAAGTCATGTCCATACAGAGGTCTCATTGATAATCTCCACATTGACAGGCTAGACTCCACCCCTACACTCCCAATCATGAAATTGACACCAAGTACATGACCGCCACAGCAATGATCTCCCTTGTTCCATGTTCTCTTCTGAATCTAGCCGGAACATCTGGCAGCTCCCTGTGAATGGATTGCTGCATGACATCGGGGTTAGAGAGACATGATAAAGTGCCTGATGTACTCATAGCAGTACTCTCGCACAGAGTTAAATGACCTCCCTGGGTTTCTAAGGCTCTAAATCTTTACAGGAGATAACTTCACCTCTCTCCCTTGGGACTTATACTCGTAATAGAATGCAGTTGATCAACATCAAGATGGCAAAGTGGGTTTGAAAATGGAGACCTGGTCTCCTCTCAGACAGTGAACCTATGGACACACCAAGTGAGAGAGCTCCGAGGTGTACAGGGCAGTCCATTGAGGTCAGTGAAATAGGACCCATGTTCTATTAGGGACTCTTTAAGAAAATCATTTTATTGGGGGCTCACACAAATCTTATCACAATCCATACATACATCAATTGTGTCAAGTACATTTGCACATTTGTTGCCATCATCATTCTCAAAACATTTTTCTCTTATTTTCCCCTCCCTCTCTCATGAAGCCTTGATGATTTATAAATTGTTTTTATATTTTCCTGTCTTACACCGTCAATTGTCTCTCTATTAGGGACTCAATGCACAGGTTGGGACCTTGGATGAGACTTCAGATGTGTATACATTACCAGTCATCTTCCCACTCTATGGAAATAAAATGCTTCGAACCTAAGAACCTGCAGCCTTGCCTCTGAGCGTGGGGCACTCCCTGGTCACTGACTTTCCACAGGGGAGATCTGGGTTTGATTCTTAGAAACGTGTCTCACTGTCGTCACCACCTTTGGTCAGCGGAGGCTTGTGTGTCTCTGTGCAGTTGAACAGGTCTCATCGGATCTTCCAGACGCAGACTGATGAGGGGGGAAAGACCACAGTCTCATTCTGTTGTGCATGAAGTCACTTTGGTATGGGGACCGGCTTGATGGCAATTAGCAAAAAAAGGAGGGGGTTAATAAGGGATTGTTTCTGTCCCTACTTTACGTGGCTTCTAAGATTAAGTCAGTATCAGTCTGTCCCCACCATCCCAAAGAAAGGAAGCCCCGCGCAGAATCTCCCCAGCGGACCCCTTCCCCATCCTTCTTCCTCTTGAGAACGCTTCTCCCTGCGGGCCCCCCAGTTCCCCAGCGGTGCGGGCGCGCCCTCTAGTGGGATTACGGCAGTCCATCTTCTGGGCTTCCTTTGTTCATACGCCGCCGCTGGGCCCCCACCCCACACCCCTACATACCGAACATTTTTGAAACTACAAGCCGGTTAAAAAGATGATTTTCTACCTGGTATGGCAGTACTTACAAAAAAAGAAAAGAAAAGATGATTTTAGAGTAGTTCGTACTGATTATGAAATATGAGAGCACATTTGTATTACAGTAGAACATTTACTTTATCCATCTGGTTTATGTAAGAGCTGTGTTGTCTTTAAAATGTGAGGATTTTTTAAATGGAGGGCCTGATCAATTCTCTATATTCTTAATGGGAGCAAGTTACATAGAGCACCAGAAATGATCGAACGACCACCCTTTTCTGGGTCTATTCCAAACTATTGACGTTAGCTGGAACTTAGAGTATAGATTAATGACTTAGTTGTGTTTAAAAATATTGAAACCTTAACATATACCTCCCCCCCTTTCCTGGACTTTATAGAAACCATTTTCCTACCATCTACAAAGCCCTGTAGTTATCCTGATTCTTGGATCATTGTAAGATGAGTTGAGGGCTTAATAACTTTAAACATCTATTTTTATAAATATCTTACATTAAAACATGTGACCGTCTCATTTCTGGAAGGAGTATTATATTGTGGTATTGTTCAGGCATTAATGAAAATAAAAGACCCATTGAAACAAATGAAATTTTAGTACCCACATTGACTTTATTCAAATGACAGCATTTGTTGAAAGGCTACAGTTCTATTATGGATGGGCAAAATTTAATTTTAAAGATCAATTCAGAACAATTTCCCCCCAGAATCTACATGCAGAATAAAATAATCTACAAAAAAAGTAGAAGTGATGTTATGGAAATGATTGTGGCTCATTTAAGGTTTGAAATGTGCGTGTTCCCTTTTAGATGAACTGTGATACAAATCCCTTGGAAGCCGGACTGCAGTATTTCATAAAGTTAAATAAGGTATGTTGGCACTCCAAAGTATACTCTGAGTAAAAGAATATTCAAGTGTTGACGCCGTTCCCTAACAAAGTGTGCTTATAGGAAAATATAAATATAAATACCATTCCATGGCTGCAAACTAATTTTTTTATATGAATCATTTTATTTGGGGCTCATACAACTCCCATACAAACATCAATTATATGCAGGCCACATTTACACACTTAGTGCCATCATCACTCTCAAAACATCCTCACTCTATCCAGGCCCCCAGTATCACCTCCCTATATTTCCCTTCCATCCCCCCCCACCTTGAATCCTTAGTAATTTACAAATTGTTGTTATTTTCATACTGTACACTGTCCAATGTGTCCCAACACTCACTTCCCTATTGTCCGTGCCCCAGGGAGGAGGCTACATGTAGATCCCTGAAGTTGGCTCTCCCTCTCCATTCTTCCATCCCTCCACCCTCCTGGTATTACCACTCCCATCACTAGTCTTGATGGATCATCTATCCTAAATTTCCCATGTTTCCAACTTCACTGTACATCTCCTGGTCTAGCTGGATTTATGTGGTAGAATTGGGGTCATGATAGTGGGTGGGAGGCAGCATTTGGGAACTAGAAGAAAGTTGCATAATTCATTGCTACTACCCTGTATCTTAATTGGCTCATCTCCTCCTTGTAACCCCTCTGCAAAAGGATGTCACCTCACCTATTGATGGGCTTTGGGTCCCCAATCTGTACTCCCCCCCCCATTAATAATAATATAATTTTAGCTCTTTGATGCCTGACACCGGATCCCTTTACCACCTCATGATGACAAAGGCTGGTGTGCTTCTGTGTGGGCTTTATTGCTTCTGAGCGGAATGGTTGCTTGTTTACTCCAGCCTTTAAGACCCCAGATGCTATATCTTTTGGTAGCCGCTATATCTTTTGGTAAATCATCAGCGTTCTTCACCACATTAGCTTATGCACACATTTGTCCTCAGCGATCATATCAGGAAAGTGAGCACACAATGTTATGCCTTTTAGTTCTTGAAGCCTGATATCTCATCCCTTTGACACCTTGTGATCCCACAAGCTAGTGTGCTTTTTCCATGTGGGCTTTGTTGCTTCTGAGCTAGATGGCTGCTTGTTTACTTTCAAGCCTTTAAGACCCCAGATGCTACATCTTTTTTTTGTTTTTGTTTTTGGGCATCACTGCCTCTGGTGGTCGTGGACACTGCTCCTGAGAGCCGCAGCTGGATTTGAACCGCCCAGTCCACGGGCTGCAGTTCCACACTCGACCACTTACGCCACCAGGGCTCAGCCCGACGCTACGTCTTTTGATAGCCGGGCACCATCAGCCTTCTTCACCACCTGTGCTTATGCACCCATTTGTCTTCCGTGCTATCACTTCAAACTATGGAAAGTGCTTGTAGAATAGCAGAATCTCGCCTCTGCAAGCACGAACTCTGAATTCTGAGCCAAGTCTTCGTAGGGTCGCGATAGTGATCAGTCATATTTCAGCTGAAGTGCTTGTTAGAAGTGGCCCCAGGCAAGGCGTCCGCCCGTGCAGCTCCTGGGATGTGGACTCCTGCAGCAGTTAGTGAAACAGACTGCCTGGGTTGGCGCTCAGAGCCCCCTCCCAGCAGGAAGCAGCGCTGCCTCCCCAGATCCCACCAGCCTCCTTCTGCAGCATCTTTGCACGATGCTGCGCTGAGTGTAAGCCAACGGCACCTTTCAAAGACGTGGCCGGCCTAACGCGCAGACTTACTGAGAAGCCAATGCAGACCCAAAGAATCAGACGTGCTGTTAATAGTTCAAAGGGTTTAATAATGGTCCCTCAGGGTGACCTTCAGACAAGCCTTCTCCAGGAGCTTGTTAAAATTCAGATTCTCGCGCCCCCACTCCCACACCCCCTCCAGCCCTGCTAGAAACCCCTTGTTTTAACAAGCGCTGCGGAGCGTTCTGAGACTCTTAAGGTTTGGGAACCCTAGCAGATGAACGCATCTCACCGGACCCAGTGACGACAGCCCAGCTCGTCTACACAAGTTCAACCAACAGAGAACCTGGACCATCACCCCCAAGACTCACCGCCGTGCGGTCGACCCCCATCATCGCCACGCTTTGGGTGGAGTAGAACGGACCTCGTGGGAGCGCGAGGCTGCGGATCTTCACGGGAGCCGAAAGCCCTGGCTGAAGGGAAAGAGGAGGCCAAGGGCTTTCGGCTCCCGTCAGGATGGGCAGCCTCGGGGTCCCCCCAGGTCAGCTCGACTCTGTCCTGGAGCGTCGCCCTGCGTCCGGATCGACCCCACGTCGGGGAGTCTGAGAGCTGCAGTTAGGGTAGTACTGGAGGAAGGAGGGACACGGCAGCGGCTGTGGAGGGTATGTGGTGCAGATGCTGGGGACGGCCCCACTGCCCGTCTCTGTGGGCCCTTGTGACCCAGAGTGCTCCACCAGCTGGTTCTTAAAAGCCGATCTTGGAAGCAGACCATCACCTCTTTCTTCTTTGTTTCTTTCTGGCAGTTCTGCTGAAATCTCTCCGGCCTCACATCAGCAGCGCGCTGGTCTCCACTCACAGAGGGCTGGTGCATCCTCAGGAGGTGCCTGGGTCAGGAATGGAGTTCAAGTTTCCTACAGGGAAAGTGGGAATTCTACCATGAATCCACCCAGGCTCCCTGGGGATCTTTGTTTTTGTTGTTAGGCACTGTTGAGTCTGATTCCTAGAAATCGCACATGCTTACTCTAGAACAAAGCACTGCCTGGCCCAACACCATTCTCACAGACCTTCCTGTGCTTGAGGCCGTGGTCGCAGTCACCCTGTCAGTCTGTTTTGTTGAGGGGCTTCTTCTTTGTCATCTACCTTCAATTTTATCGATACTCATGATGTCCTGATAACAGGGTATTTGTCGGAATTCCAAACTCTCTTTCTATACACACACACACACACACACACACACACATCCTATGCATCAATTTCCAAATTCAGAGCTAAGATGTTAGCATAAAACATGTACATGTACAATATTAAATTTCAGAAAAATGAATCTCCTAAAGGGTTTTAAAGGGAGTATCTTTCTGGACAGATTTCCATGGCCTTTATTTTTATGATTTACCATCTGCCTCTAGACCAGAAAAAGCAGGTGCTCTGCATTCGGGCAGCAGATTGCTCCTATGGTAACAGAAGTTTTAGTTTCGCCATTTAAAATAGAGATAAAAATGGCCCAACCCCTGAAAGCACTCAAGTTATGTTGTTGGCCACCAATAAAAAGATAGAGAACTCATTCTTCTGCTTCAGTATTTGTTATTATTGTTTAGGGACAAGGAACAGATAAATGATGTCTTCATATTAAAATTTGGCTTTAAAACCTCCCTTTATGATTATAAGCAGGTGTGGATTGTATATTTATTAGTTCTTTCAAATTATTTTAATAACCCAAGCTCAGCTCAATAGCTTACTTAGCTTTTTATTAGACCATGATTTGGGATTTGGGGATGGTTTTGTGATTTCTGGCTTGTTGGTTCTCATTCTGTTATCACGGAGTTAAATCCTAATGAATCCATTTGGGTGAAGATGCAGGTGGCCCAAGGGCCAGAAGCTAATTGAGTCAGTGTTTTCCAATTATGTTGATTCAGGTGGCTATTTGGTATCAGCCTAACCATAATGATGCTTGCTACCTTCCAAGATAGGTGAGTAGGTCAAATCCACCTTATTGGCATCCTATTTGGTAGTTTAGCAACTCTGACTTAGTTTCTGAAGAATGTCCAGAACTTTCAAAGTAAACTCTGCAACTCAATCATTCAAATCCTATGCCTAGAAATAGGCAATAAAGCACAATATTTTAAAGACTGGTTTAGGTCCACATTCCTTCAGAAACATTGTTGCCATATGAAATCAGAAGCAGAAGCTCATATAGAGGCAGGCTAAAATTCAATATCAAAACCAACTCACTGCCTGTGAGTCAATGCTGATGCCTGATGACCCTATGAGTTACAAAGGAGAGTTGTATTTTTTGGGAGGAGCCTGGTAGAGCAGTGGCTATGCCTTGGGTTGCTAACCCCAAGGGTAGCAAGTCATAACCATCAGTTGCTCCTGGGGGCTAAGACGAGGTTTTCTACTCCCATAAAGAGTTACAGTCTTAGACAAATGTGTGCATAAGCAAATGTGGTGAAGAAAGCTGGTGGTGCCCAGCTATCAAAAGATATAGCACCTGGGGTCTTAAAGGCTTGAGTAAATAAGAGGCCATCCAGCTTAGAAGCAACAAAACCCACATGGAAGAAGCACACCAACCTGAGTGACCTCGAGGTGCCAAGGCATCAAAGAACTAAAAATTATATCATAATAAATGAGGGGGAGTACAGATTGGTCACCCAAAGCCCATCAATAGATGAGGCGACATCCCCTTACAGAGGGGTCTTAGAGAGGAGATGAGCCAGTCAAGGTACAGTGTAGTAACGATGAAATATGCAACTTTCCTCTAGTTCTCAAATGCTTCATCCCACTCACTATCATGATCCCAAATCCAGCTAGACCAGGGGATGTACACTGGAGTCGGAAACATGGGGAACTTAGGATGGATGATCCCTTCAGGACCAGTGGTGGGAGCGGTGATATTGGGAGGGTGGAGAGATGGTGCAATAGAAAGGGGGAACCAATTTCAGGGATTTACATATAACCTCCTCTCTGGGATATGAACAACAGGGAAGTGAGTGAAAAGACACATTGGACAATGTACAATATGGAAAAGTAATAACAATTTGTAAGTTATTAAGTGTTCATGGGGGAGTGGGAAGGGGTGGGAGGGGAAATATGGGGAGCTGGTACTGGGGGCCTAAGTGGAGGGAGGATGTTTTGAGAGTGATGATGGCAACAAGTGTGCAAATGTGGCCTGCATACAATTGATGTATGTATGGATCATGATGGGAGTTGTATGAGCCCCCAATAAAATAGGGGGGAAAAGGAGCTTATACCAAGGACTCAAGTAGAAAATATTTGGAAATGAAGATGGCAACATGTGTACAAATATGCTTGATACAAAAGATGTATTGAGGACTGAGCCCCGGTGGTGTAAGTGGTTGATTGCGGGACTGCGACCCGCGGGCTTGACAGTTCAAATCCAGTAGTGCCTCTCAGGAGCAGCGCTGGGTAGCTCCCACAACCACCAGAGGGTAGTGATATCCCCAAAACAAAACAACCACCACCACCACAACAAAACAAGATGTATTGAATGTTATAAGAGCTGTAAGAACCCCCAATAAAATCATTGAAAAAAATTGCTATAGTCTTAGAAAGACACAGTGGCAGTTGCACCCCATCCCATTACACCAGATTGTTCTTCCACAGCACTGCTGAGTGGTTTCCAACACCACCTTTTCGATTAGCAGTTGCATGCAAACAGTCTGGGGTGGACACCCAGAGAATTTTATACTCAATATCCTCAAACCACCCCCTACCCAATATAGCATTCTAAAATTGGTTAAAACAATTCTCCTCTCTTCCTCAAAGCAAATATATAAAATTCCCTGCGCAACACTTCAAGTCGTTAGTACCATCGATTGTGTATGTTGTTCATTTGTTGGCGTGTAGAGCTCCCCAAGGGTTCGAAAGAGCAGTCTTAGCCTGTGGTCCTGGCAGCGTACCTGGGCAGAGCAACCCAAATGCTTGCAGGTTGAATTGTGACCTGAGGAGGAAACAGGTAGTGCTAACCTGCTACCAGTCGTGCCACTTTGTGCCAGCCACCGTCTTTGAGTGGGCACCGCTGTGTGTTTCCTCCCTGGGTCAGCATCCACCTCTCGGGAGGTTTGGTTGCTATGCAATGTGTACACCGCTCTTGCTTCCTTCAGCCACCACGGAACCATTGGGAACCCACTGAAGGCTCGCTTGGCCACAGGATGAATACTGACCTCCAGCTTGTCTGGTAGGGCTTTCCCAAGAAGCCCTATCCTCTCATGGCCCTATAGTAAAGTGACCAGACGTCCCGCTTTTGGCGGGACAGTCCTGATTTCAAATAATTTTGCTGGTGTCCCGCGACATTTTAAAAAAGTCCCAGTTTTTGGAAAGAATGCACGACAAGCTAGGGAACAGCGGGAGAACGAGAAGGGACTTTATCCCCTCTTACACTGCCCCCCCCACCCCCTCCTCCCAATCAATGGTGTCCCGCTTTACCAATGTTAAAATCTGGTCACTTTACTTATAGGCCTTGAAGAAAACACTATCTGGAAATTTGTGTGTGAGTGTGTGTGTGTGGGGGGGGGGGGCGGAGAGGTGGGCGGTGGTGGTTGGATGCACGAGAAGGTGAGAAAGCACAACATATAGATAACAGAGAGCTTCAAAAAATTCAGGGGAAATTTTCATCATCTTTCCATTCTAGTTTTTCCTCAAATTTTGTGACGTCTCCTCGTATTATTAAAAAAGAAAAAAAATAAAGCCTAGATGATTCCAGAAAAAAAATTGAGAAATGTGAGTTCAGAGCCTTGATTTCCAACTGGAATCAACTAAAGAATTTTTTAAAAACTGCCTGGATCATCTGGATTATTTTTTTTTTAAAGCAGGAAAAAGAAACCTAAAATGACGAATGCTAACCCCCGACATTCTCTTTTTGATTGACGTGGAGGTTGCTCAAAGCACCCGGTTGGTTCTGATGTGTCACTGACGTTCGCTCCGCCCTCCATTGCTGTTGCCATGGCAGCCCAGAATGTCCCTTTCTGCTTGAGGAAGCAAATCTGCCCGTGTTTTTTGTTTGTTGTTTTCATAGCTTGGTAGTTCTGTTTAATGAAGTTCCTATGATTTTGTAGAAAGTTTCTTGCTTAAACTGGTATCAAAAGTATCATATGTTATTTTTGCCATACCCTTCTCCACAGGTCCATGTTTTTTTAATTGAATCATTTTATTGGGGACTTGTACAATTCTTATCACAATTCACACATCCATCCATCGTGTCAAGCACATTTGTGCATTTGTTTCCCTCATCATTCTCAAAACACTTGCTTTCTTACTTGAGCCCCTGGTATCCGTTCCTCATTTTCCCCCTCCCTCCCCGCTACCCTCTTCCCCATGAACCCTTGATAATTTATAAATTATTATTATCTTGTCATATCTTACCCTGTCCAATGTCTCCCTCCACCCACTTCTCCGCTGTCTGTCCCCACCCGCCCAGGGAGGAGGTTATATGTAGATTCTTGTCATCAGTCCCCCTATTCTACCCACCTTCCCTCCAGTCTCCCATTATT
This sequence comes from Nesogale talazaci, assembly GCA_004026705.1. Lineage (NCBI taxonomy): Eukaryota > Metazoa > Chordata > Mammalia > Afrosoricida > Tenrecidae > Nesogale > Nesogale talazaci. The sequence continues at coordinate 41,567 of PVJH01002557.1, read as the reverse complement.
GCCCTTCTCACCACTGGTCCTGAGGGGTTCTTCTGTCCTGGATTTCCTGTGTTTTCAGTTTCTATCTGTACCAGTGTACATCCTCTGGTTCAGCCACATTCATAGGTGAAATTGGGATCATAAGAGTGGGGGCATGGAGGAGGGGTAGGAAGACTATAAGAATGAGAGGAAAGTTGTATGATTCATCATTGCTACACTGCACCTGACTAGCTCGTCTCCTCCCCACGAGCCTTCTATAAGGGGATGTCCAGTTGTCTACAGATGGGTTTTGGGGCCTCACTCTGCACCACCCCTCATTCACAATGATATGATTTCTTATTCTTTGATGCCCCATCCCTGACCCCTTCAACACTTGGTGATCGCACAGGCTGGTGTGCTTCTTCCATGTGGGCTTTGTTGCTTCTCAATTAGGTGGTCGCTTGTTTATCTTCAAGACTTTAAGGGCCCAGGTGCTATATCTTTTGATAGCGGTTGCCATGTTGTTTTTAAGAGTCACTGAGTCAGTTCCAACTTACAGCGATCTTATGTCCAACAGAATGACACACCGCTAGTCCTGCTCGATCTTCACAGTCCTTCCTGCCAGCTCATCTCCTTGAATGCTCTCCTCTTTTTCATGGGTCCTGTACTTTACCACGCATGATGTCCTTCTCCAAGGACTGGGCCCTCCTGATGCCATGTCAAAAGCCTGAGAAGCAAAGTTTCACCACACTCACTTTGAAAGAGCATTCTGGCTGTACTTTTCCCATGACATAATCTTCTGGCAGTCCACGGTATATTCAATGTTGTTTGCCAAGACCATTCAGGGACACCATTTTTTCCCATCTATCTTTCTTCTTCAGTATCCCACTTTTGCATACATATGAGGGAACTAAATATATTTCTAGTAAGCCAAAATAAAATGGAGTACTAAACTAGTATAGTGGGTTAGAAATTTCTTCCTAATGTGCTGTCTGTGAAAAGTAAAATATTTCCATAAGGATATTTTGATACTAGCTAGTATTTATTTGTGGTAATTAGATTTTATGTCAACTTGAACCTGAATGAAAGTGGAGTCCAATCTGTCAATCAAGTGACCAGCGAGGGCTCCTTGGGTGTATGACCTTTTGAAAAGAGAATCCCTGGGACCTTGTCTCCCTTCCTCTTGTCCTTTGCCCTCCTCTTCACTGGGTCGCTGGTACTCTGTGTGATAGTTACATAATCATTTGCCAATTTGAGAAGAGTGAGGTGGTGGAGGTTAGCCTGTCAACCAGGCCATAGCCAATGAAGCCTCTGTGTGGGCATAGCCTTTCCTAAAGATTCTGGGAATTCCTATATTCCTCCTTGGAGGTAAGAGACATTCTCTCTCTCTCTGTTCACTCCCTGGGAGACATTGCAGCTGACAAGGCACATGGAGCTATGTTAGTGCCCTCAGCTGGAGAAGACCCCTGCTGGTGCTGAGATGCTTATAATGTCACTGGATCCGCAGGACTTCCCATCCACTGGTCTGTGATCTCCCGACATTTGGCGTCGTTGCCTGTGTTTTGTGAATCCGAAGAGGATTTTATAGATTGGTATTGGACATAGGGGCTAAACTTGATCTGAACTAGGCTGGGGTGCTTTCTCCATTTCCAATTGCTCTTGTATATGAAGCTCATTCTTATATGAGTCTCCCTGGATTTGTTTTTCTAGTCTCCCCAGACTAACACGCTCTGTGGCTGCCCCTATGGGCCACCTTATGTGGGCCTACACCAGTTTCCCACTTCACCTTTCTGTGTCCTCAGCCTGTGGCTACATGAGTCTGAAGAGGACTCTGGCTAGCATGGACTTGGGTTGGACTGGCCTGGGATGCCTTCTTGATGATGGAATATATACACACACACATATATATGTGATGCTGATATATATATATATATATATATATATATATATATATATATATCTGGCATCTCTGGCATTATTTCTCTAGACAACCTAGCTTAACATGTTACCAAGTATTTCAGGTGCAGTAAGCCTGATGGTAAGGGCTGTATCTTTGCCAGTTTTTAAAAATGTGATCATTTGTTGATTTTGCTAAGGGAGAACTGTGCTTTAAACAACTTTCTCCTCAAAAAAAAAATCCTGTATTTTCTAGGACCTACTTTGTTTCTAGCTTCTGATGAATGCATGATAGATTTTACTCTGCTTCTACTGGTTAGAAACCCAACCCGTGCTTTGTTGTGTGTGCACGTGTATCTCCCTTACAGAAAGATAAAGCAACTCTATTTGCTTAAACATAGTATGCTTAGTACTTGATTCTCTGTGCATCTGTGTGGGAGTTCTTCAGCAACAGACAAGAACTCAATAATTCCAAGAGGAAAATTCTAAGACTATGACTTATTCTAAGGCAGCTGATTTTCCCTTTGCTTTTGATCAACACATATCTTCCATTTCCAATGGAAAGAAATGCCACTGATCCCCTCCTCCCTTCTGAGCAAGTTCCTTTGTGACAAATAATAATGCCACTCCCAAGAGTGAATGAGGAGATTTGGAGAAAGGGCTTTTGTTCAAGGGGAGAATAAAAGTGCATTAAATTATTTTTACATAGATCTCCAGCCTCATAAGTGCCTTTTCTTAGGCCAGGCTGGCTCACTTTCCACAATATAGCCTGTTTATGCACCTCTCCTCAGGGGGAATGTTATTTTCAGTACGAGCTTTAAGAATTTATCCAGCAGTTTAAACTGAAATACCAAGCTGCACGAGCTCTAGGAATCATCCATTGCAATGGCCTTAGCAAGGAGGCTTTTTTTGTTTTTGTTTTGAAGGCATCACTGCCCTGGTGGTGGGAGTAGGAGGCCCAGTCTTTTTCAGGAATTGAACCTCCATCCCAGTGGGCCACAGTCCTGCGCACAACCACTGCGCCACCGGGGCTCAGCCCAGCAAGGCGTTTTATAAGTGATGTTTAAGATATACGAACGAACGAAGTAATCCAAGCTGCACTGTAGGCATGGGGCTAGGAGGGAGCTGGGAGATGGGAATGCTCATCAAAGTGATGCAGTGTTGGAAGTATTCACCAGTTTATGACAAGTAATGGAGAAGACAGCTACCTGACCAGCAATGATGAGAGGTCCATAGCTGTGCCTGTTCCTGAGAAAGGTGACCTCACAATGAGGAAGTGGTCCAACATCATTAGCATCATATGTAAGTGCAATTTTGCTGAGGATAATTTAAAACTGTGTGCAGTTGTACCTTCACAGAGAACTGCCAGAAATTCAAGCTGTATTCCAAGGACATGGATGTCATCGATGATATCAGATGGGTCTTCACTCAAAGCAGAGAATACCAGGAAGATATTTACCAGTTTTATTGACTATGCAAAGGCATTAGACTATCTAGATTATAGCAACCTATGGATAACATTGCAAAAAAGAGTAATTCCAGAACACAAAATAAGGTTCATAGACCAAGAAGCAGTCATTTGAACAGAACAAGGGGATGCTGCCTGGTTGAAAATCAGTGAAAATGCATGTCAGGCATGTATCTTTTCACCATTTTTATTCAATATCTATGCTGAGCAGAGTCCAAGAAAGCAGACTCAGTGAAGGTGGGGATTGCCAATCGGTTGGCAAACACAAACTGTACCACGAAGATCTGACTCTTGAGTGTAGGTACTATGATACAAGCATCTGTTTGACTTACAATTTTCACTCCTGTTTAGCTAAGGGCTGACACATGTCATATTTTTAGTAAATGCTTGTTGTTGAAAGCAGTGTCAAGAGATGATCCTAGAGAAGCAGTGGGGTTTTGTTGTGATGGTTCTTGCCTATGATGCTAGGAATTTGGAGGCTTATAGGCCCTAGAGGGTAGGGATGATTTATGGATTTTGAGTAAGATTTGACAGTCATGTGGAGATCAGGTTAAATAACCATCCCTTGGTGACTGGAAGATCCTTTTGCCAACTGCTGAAGAGATCCAGTGGCAAGCCATTGAAGGCAATGGTGATAGGATTGCGGAAGAAGGAGGAATCGGTGATATTAAGCAAGTAAAATGGGGTTTCATGGGAGGGGGTAAATAGGAGAATCTAGGATCACAGTAGTAATGTAGGATTACAGAAGAGGGATGTAGGAGTAAGACTTGGGAGACTGGTAGAGTCAGGGGCCTTGTGAAACTTCCAGTAGGAAGAGTCTCAGAAGGCACATACAGATCTGGAGAACTCTATTTGGAGGTATGATTTCAGATCATTTATATATAGGTAGGAATAACAGCCAGGATGTGGTTGGGACACCCTCTTCTATAGCACCCTGTACTTACCTCAACCATGGAGATCATCACACCCCACACCCCTTCTCCTCAGCTAGCCTGAGCTCTTGCACAGGAGACTGAGTAAGCATGCTCAGGGCTTAGCATTGTGACTGGTAATTAGTAGGGAGATAGGGAGATAGGGTGTATTTATTAAAGTGTCTGAATCATGACTCTGCCAACCATTGGCTCCAAGAAAATTGTTGATCTTACGCACTTTAGTTTTCTCTTCTGTAAAATGAAGGTGGGGGAGAGCATTTCATGAGTTTGTTTTATATGAGCTATTATGAGGTAAGAATATTTGTGGCCTCATCAAATGTCCCCTTTTTTGTGTATGTACGAAGTTTATATACAAGAGCAATTGAAAATTGAGAAAACATCCCATCTCAGTCCAGATCAAGTCTCTAAGTCCAATATAGCCCATTTGTGTGATACTGAACTAAAAGTGCTCTCAGACTCATGAAACACATGCAATGATGCTGAATGCAGGGTGATCAAAGGCCAATGGGTAAAAGTCTTTGGATCCAGTGGTGTTGCATGCATGTCGGCACTGGCAGGAGTCTCCACGAGGCTTCTCCAGCTTCAAGGGCTGCATCAGGGTAGATCCATGTGGCTTCTCCTCAAGGATGTCTCACAAGAAGTCGGGGGGGTGGGGGGAGAGAGAGAGAGAGAGAGAGAGAGAGATCTCTTCGTTTCCAAGGAGGAAAAATGCAGGAGTTCCCACAATTCTCAGAAGGCCAGGTTTACGCAGAGGTCTCATTGGCTCTCTTTGGATTGACAGGCTAAACTCCACCCCTACACTTTTTTTAAAAAAATTAAATACTTTCATTAAAAAGTATCTTACATCTCTTATCACATTCCATACATTCATCCATTCATACATTCAATCACATGCACAAAGCTTTTATGGTATTGATCTTTCAGGGAAGTTAAAATCTTTCCATTTCTGGAAGGTCTCAGTAAGAGAGATCCCGGTGTCTCAATATTCATCTCTGTCCTAGATGCAAAGGAAATAGTTATTATAGGAAACAAGAAACACATAAACACGTGAGGCTCAGCAGCTCCTCATGTTTTTGAAGGGAAAGCACCAATGGGTGATTGTTCTTTAGTCTAAGGAAGTGGAAATTGTATCTTACAGTTGTTGTGAGTGCTGTTAAACATGGAAACACAGCTGAGAATGCCACATGTTCCACCCAGGGTGCTTTTTTGGAACCTTTAGCCTTAAAGACAGCAATGTCAGTGTCTTCTTTATTATTAAGTCTAGCAGAAGTTGGCAATGGGGGTTATGTTAAGTTTAGAACATTCTGTTTGGGTTTGAAGGCCAATTCACCTAATTATTGGCTTGGCTTAAGAAAATTTCAAATATAACCTCCTAGGTTTCTATTTGTCTTTCCCATTCATTATGGGGCATCCTTTTTCTAGTTACACATAAAGGTTTTCATGGGGTGAGGAATTCTTTAACCAGTTTCTGATTTGGGGTTGGGGAAATGCTAGGTGAGCAGTTGCTTTTAAATTGCTGAGGGCAGAGAATGAAAACATGTGAAAGTGTTCATTTTCAAGCCAACGATGACAGAGTGGACTTGCTAAATGAATTATTTAGCATTTTGCTACTGAGGAGTTGTTGAGATTGTCGTTCTTATAAGTCTAAGTAAGAAGCTCTGGATACACAGTGGAAAAAGAGCGGACCACTGGGAAGCCTGGTTCGTGTGACTTGAACTCATTTGAACACTCTGGACCAAGACTCTTAACTTGGTTGAGCCTTCGTTTTCTCACATAAAATGTGTATTTATGATCATACTGTTTTACTGCTTGTCTAAAATTTTTGATGATTCTAATGATTGTTTTTCTGAGGTGGTGGATCAGTCAACCCATCTCTGAAAATGAATAGATCCAGCACACAATTTTAATCTATGGGATTGGGAGACTAGCACACATGCACCAGGCACCAAACAGCTGACAGAAGGAGACTGAAATTCCCATAAAGAGTGTGTCACTAATGGTCACATGATCTATAAAGGGATTCCTTCCAGGATCGTGATGGTCCCTGGTCTCATTTGAAATGAGAAATATCTTAGGAAAGCATGAATGGAAGTGGAAGGATATATCAGTTACCTGGATTCTCATCCTCATTCTGCCACTCTCTCCTTGTGTGTAAAACATGGGTGCATGTTTCCATAGCCAGTGCTGCAGCTGGGTTCTGTCGGATGCTTCCCGAGGTCAAAGGATGTCAAACTGATGCTCTAACATCTTTAGAAACTCTGATATTTAGGTGAGAGGATTTGGGGCAAAATTTAAGTCATACTGACTATTTCCTTAACTAGTTTGATGGCTTTTGACCATGTTTATGGAAAAGAAAAGGTTCAGCTTATGATTTACTCTCCCCTGGTTTATGATATCTGTGTTAGTCTGGGTTGATGAGAGAGAGAAATTCATAGACACTGACATGTTTATAAGAAAGGGCTTTATATAAAGAGTAATTGTATATTGAAAAAACATCCCAGGCCAGTTCAGATCAAGTCCACTACCACAACATTATCCCACATGTCTGACACCAGCGCATAAATTCCTCTTCAGATTCATGCAACACATGCAATGACGCTGAATGCAGGAAAATCACAGATCAGTAGGTGGAAAGTCTTGCAGATCCAGTAGTGGTGGAAGCACCTCAGCGCTGGCCTGAGTATCCATGTGGCTCTTTTAGCTCCACATCTCTGGTTCCATCAGAATACATCCATGTGTCTTGTTAGCAGTAAGACAAAGCAGAGAAATCCCCAGGAGAAGGCCATTCCTGCCCTGAGACCTCATCGACTATGACCTGATTAACAGGCTAGACGCCACCTCTTCATAAGTCAACAGGAGACGATGTAACTGCCACAATATCCTATTGCTGTGACCCTCTGGATCAGCACATTACTGAGAACACTCTCTTGCCCTCAGTATCATGACCAAGTCAGTTATTCCTGGTTGAGTCACGGCTAATGAAGCAAAGCCAAGATACACAAGAATTTTCAAAATTCTTGTGCGTCTGGAAACATAATCAAAATGGGCAGTGGGGGAGAGTTATGGGATAATCCCCTGCTGGAAATTTCATCCCCATCTTAGAAAAAAGGACACGTTGAGCATTGTATAACAACCAAATTTCTTGCCTGACAGAATCAGAAACAGCATAGTCCTGCTCAAAGATGGTGGCAGATCACACTACTTTAAATGTGTCCCTCTCTACAGCACTGGCAATACCGAATCTCTAACATCAAGGCTCACTGCACATTTTCTGAATTGCCCATTCCAGGGCTTCAACCTGTAGTTTTTCTTGTTCTGGTTATCATTTCAAGCATCCAAATTTTGAAAATTCTCATCCATTCTGGCCTTGCTTTCTTGATCATTTATGAACTGATTCATATTGGTTTAATACTCTGGATAAAACAATGCTGATTTTATTTCTTTCATTTTCATGTGTCTTTAAGCAAGGTCCGAAGTTTGGAACCATCACCCCCTGTGTGGTAGCAAGACTGAACTTTCTACTCCTCTAGAGAGTTACAGTCTGGTGAAGAGAAAAGTATCAGAGCTAAAATTATGAACATCTAATTTGTAAAAGGTTATGTAGAAGGACAGTGGAAGCCCAAAACCTATCTGCAGAGTGTCTAGTCAGCCTGAACTTCTGGCAGATTTGTTCTAGCCAAAGGAATGAATCCCAAACAGCCTTACCACCAGGCAGAGACCATTATAATCTTGACTATGTTATAGAATCCAATACTTCGTCAGTTGACACCCCCCCCCCCATAGACAGGACCTGAACTGAACTCTTACTTTCTTCATGACAGAATATTTCTCCCTGAATTTTAGAATGTTGATGGGTTTTTTTCCCCTCCTTACACATTGTTTGTATTTTTGTCTTTATATGTTATATGATTTTAGGCTTACCACCTTAGTGTGATTTTGTTTTTTATTGTTTCTGTTGGTGTTCCCAGCCGTAAAGCATAGGGGAAGTGGATGCATATTGAGAATAACTGATACGAGGGGTTATAGGGAACGCAGGGGTGGGGGATAAGGAGAGAAAGGGCATTTGGAAAGTAAATTATGAAATGGGAGGGAGCATTAGGATAAATTGTAACTGCACAACTCATTTTAAAGGCAATGTAACCACAGCAGGGGCGGAGAGATGCTTTAAGTCTGATGTGGTGGTGACTGTATGGTGACCCTTGATATGATTGAAAGAATGAATTATTGAATTGTATGATATGTAAGCTATTTGCCAATAAAACTGTTGGGGGCTGGGAGGTTACATTTTCAGAGACTCACGGGGGCAGTTCTACTGTCTTCCAGGGTCTCCATGAGTTGACGTTGACTCACTGGCAGTGAGTTGAGTTTGGTTTGGGATTTAGATAATATGGGTACCTTCAATAAAGCTAGTAAGAGATGAGTAATTGCATTGGACTTAACACATGCTTGCTATTTTTATATATGTGGTGCTATGTTTTGCATATATTACAGGTGGCTACTTTAATGTTTTTATCACTTAAAATAGTAAATAAAAACTACAAGCCAAGACTATTCAACTACAACTTCAGAGCCCTAGTTAACTCCTATTTGTTGAGTTAACTTGACAGTAACCCACTGCAGGAATATATTTCTGTTCGTGGGTCATTGTAAGGGACCAATTTAGAGTATGAGTAATAAATATACAATAGAAACAAACAAACAGACTGCAATCTTGGGAGAGAAACCAAACATGACTTGAATACCATTGTCCATTTTAATTCTTTCCAAGGCAGGCGCATGGCTGACTTGTGAAGGAAGTCTTATTTCAACGTGCTCGTGCTGTTTCTTATTTGGGTTGTAAACATGTGTCCTTTACTGTGAGTTGGAATTTTGTGGTAGTTGTTTTTGTATCATCTTTGTTCACATCTAAGGATGATGGTGCTGACAAGATCACATTCTAACTCAATAGTATACAGCTATAGCTGTCAAATTTCATTATTATTTAACCTTCAGGGTGCTTTCATATCCTTTCACATAGTCAGATTTGTTTCCTGTGTCATGAATGTCATTCAAAACAGTCTCGAGCCACATAGAAGTAATTCAAAAGAAACCTTTACCTGTTTGTGTCAATTATGTCTTCTCATGATAGACAGCAGGCACAGTTATTTTTTAAAAATAGAGATAAAGTGCAGAGGTGTTCATATTGCCGTGTAACTGAGTCTGACTTGTGATTTTCTCTTGAGGAACTGGTGTAGAAGTATCTCATTGGGGGAAAGTAAAAAGAAGTAGAGGAAATAATCAGGAGGCAAAAAGACATTTTTAGAGGTATAAATATAGGTGTGCACATATGATAATATATAACAATAGGGATATAGGTCTATGTGCATATATTTAAATGTTAAGTATTAAGGTAGCAGGTGGGCGTTGGGTCTCTACTCAAGTACTCCCTCAATGCCAGAACACTTTGTTTTAATAGCCTGGCATTCTGTGATACTCACCTTCCCAACATGATTACTGGAGTCAAAATGGGTGCATAAGAAAATGTGATGAAGAAAGAGGATGGTGCCCAGCCATTACAAGATATGGCATCTGGGGGTCTTAAAGGCATGGAGTTAAACATGAAGTTAAGTGGCCATCTAGCCAGGGAGCAACAAAGTTTACATGGAAGACGCACATTAGCCTGTGTAATCACGTGGTGTACATGGGATCAGATACTTGATCAGTTGACCCTCTCCCATTATAGACATGACCTGAATTTGTACTGGGGGCAAGTGTCACTTACTTTTTCCATGACAGAATTTTTCTCTTGGATCAGGTATCAGACACCAGAAGATCCCAAACCAACAAATATATTGATGCAAATGATGGGGGTTAGGGCTGAGACCCAAAGCCCATCTGTAGACAATCGGACATTTCCTCACAGAAGAGTCACAAGGAAGGGATGAAAGAGCCAGGGTGCAGTATAACACCGACAGAAGACACAGCATTCCTCTGGTTCTTTAATACTGACCTCAGTTCTACCTTAGAAATCCAGCTATAGCAGAGCATGTACACTGATACAGAGCAGAGAATTCAAAACACAGTATCCAGGACCCCTTCAGGACCGCCTTAGGAACAGGGATGGGAGTAGTGGATACTGTGAAGGTAGAGGGGAGTTGGGGGCAGAAAGGGAAGAAATGGAGAACCAACTACAATTATTGACATAAACGCCCACCGCCCAGGGAACAAACAACAGAAATGTGGGCAAAGGAAGAAAGCAGATGGTGTATGATATGAAAATAATAATAATTTATAATTTATCAGGAGTCCATGAGGATGGGAAGGCCAGGAAGAGAAGGGGGGGAAAGAGCAGCTGATACAAGGGCCCAAGCAAAGAGAAAATGTTTTGAAAATGATGATAGCAACATACCATATGTACAAATGTGTTTGATGCAATTGATGTATGGATTGTTATCAGAATTGTATGATTTATTAAAAGAGAAAGTAGCTCATAGGGTTGTCATGGGATTGGAAGAGCTCATGAACATAAGGCACACCGAATAGTTCCTGGGATATAGCTAGCCCTTAATAAATTGTGTTGTTTACTACAGTTACTTGCTTTGCCAACTGACTGAAAAAGATTCATATTCTGCCCATTTCAAAGAAAAATAGCGTAACAGAATGCTCAAACTCTAGAGTAGTATCATTGATATTGCATGTAAGTAAAATTTTGCTTAAGACCATACAGCTATGGTTGCAGCAGTACATAAACAGCAAGCTGTCAGAAGTTCAGGTTGGATTCAGAAGAGTACATGGAGCCATGAAGTCCTGATGTAAGCTGGATATTTGCTGGAAGCAGAGAATACCAGAAAGATGTTTGCTTGTGTTTTATGGACTATGCGAAGGCATTTTACTTTGTGGATCATAATAAACTGTGGGTGACCCTAAAAAGATCGGGAATTCTGGAACACTTGTACTCATGTAGAACCTGCACATGGATCAAGAGGCAGTTTGGGGAACAGAAAAAGGGAATACTGCATGGTTTAAAATCAGGAAAGATGGTGTGTATCAGGGTGGAATCCTCTCGACATACTTATTCAATCTGTATATTGAGAAATTTGTCAGAGAAGCTGAATTATGTGGAGAAGAACGTGGCACCAAGCCTATTGACAACCAGCCGAGTGGAGGTGACACAACCTTACTTGGTGCAAGGGAGGAGGACATGAGGCACTTGCTGATGAAGATCGAGGATTGCATCTTTCAGTGTGGATTACAACTCCATCTAAGGAAGACCCAAGTCTCACAGCTGGACCAATACGTTGCATCATGATAGATGGAGAAAAGATTGAGGTTGCCAAGGATTTTGTCTTGCTTGGGTCCACAAGCAGTGCTCATGGAAGCAGCAGGCAAGGGACCAAAAGATACACTGTGTTGGGTAGATCTGCTGCACAAGTTGTCTTGGGAGCATTGAAGAGCAAAGATGCTACTTTGGGGACTCAGGTGCCCCTGACCCAAGCCACGATCTTTTCTATTGATTCATATGCATGTGAAAGATGGACATTGAATAAGGAAGACTGAAGAAAAATCAATGAATTTGAATTGTGGTGCTGGAGAAGAATATTGGAAGTACCATAGGCGGCTAAAGGGACAAACTGATGTGTATTGGAAGGAGTATGGCAAGAGTGCTTCTTAGAGGCATGGATGACAAGACATTTTTACGTACTTTGGACAAACTCTCAAGAGAGACCAGTCTCTGGAGAAGGGCATTATGTTTGGTAAAGAAGAGGGGTAGCGGAAGAGAGGAAGATGTTCAGTGAGATGGATTGACACGGCAGCTGCCTCGATGCATTCAGATATAGAAACACATGTGAGAATGGCACGGGATGGTATGGTGTTTTGCTACAGGGGCACTGTGAATCAAAGCCCACTCACTGGCACCGAACAACAATAGCAATAGCAGCAGTACTGTTATTGTTATTTGTTGACCGCAAACTTTAGATTTCCTTTGTTTAAAGTTTTGCTTCCAAAGAAAGTCTCCTGTGTTCATTTCCTCTTTACTTCTGTTTTCTCATGATTAGCTGATTCCTTTATTTTCCTTCTTCTTAAACCGCGATACAATTGTGACCTTGTTGAGAATTAAGCCCCCTTCCAGAACTGGAAATCACCCCAGTAATTTTCATTTAGCGCCCAAATGGCCCCATTTCTGAGAACTTGGCCCTAGCCAGTTCTCATCATAACCCCTCCAGAGGCGCAGCAGATGCTGACATAGGTAGCTGAGGAAAGGCAGCTCACACGAGAGGAGAAACCAAGGCTGGACTTCCTGCGATCTTGATTCTTAACCAATTCGTTGATTGCTTTTGACTAAGTTAGTCTATTTTTATTTTATTCCTCAAATTCACCATCTGTAGGCTGTTGTAAAGTTCTAATTATAATTTGAATGCAGACACCTTGGGGCAATACTATGCAGATGTAATTAGTGTGAACCCATATTCACTTTTCAAAACTTAACTTGAGCTTCTTCCTTTACTAAGTCGTTGCCAGTAGACCCCTATTCTTCATCATCAACTAGTCAAGTTGGCCACATTCTTCTTTGGGCCTCACCATTTTTATAGCTATAAGAGCAGCTGTTTGCATTTCTGCACCCACATTTAAGACATTTTTGTTGTTTACCTTATGTTTACAAAGTACTTGTGTTTTCTACATGCTTATAAAACAAACAGAACTAAATATGAATCTTGTTTCAAAACTTGTATAGCTGATTTCAGGTACTGTCCTGTGTCACATTCTATCATATTCCCAGCAACCTCAAATTATTCTTTCCTCTTTCCCTCTTGCTCTGACACATGACAGCACCAAGGAGAAATGTGATAGTTGCAGGACAGAGTCTCATCTCTCCTGGAATCTTCCTGAAGGATGCTCTATGGGCTTCTGAGTACTCTTATGCCTAATTCAGGGTCTGAAACACAGCATAAACATCACAACAGCTGAATACACAGTTCAAAGAAAAAGCCTTCAAGAAATTCAAGAATACCTCAAACCTTCAATAGCGAAATGAATCTCCATTGTGGAAGTCTCAGATTCCAATGCTGGATGTGAGAACACTAATTAGGATCTCCTGGCATGGTACAGGTTGTGTTGTCTAGTGAGCTGGCCACTCATTTTGTTCAGGGCGCTACAGTCAGGTGTAGCACATTTATTTATTTAGAAGCCATTCTCTAATGCCCTCTGATGTTCATTGCATTTGTCATTATTATCAAATGTCCACTGGGATTCTAGTTTGGTAGAAATTACTTCCTAATAGCCAAGTATCTCAGCTGAAGACTCATCTCATCTCTCACTTGTATGACTTCCCCAGTTATTAGGAGTACTGCTAATGCAAGTCTTGATTTTTGCATCATTCTTACTTTTTTATACAATACATAAGACTGGATTCCAACTTCTCCTTTTAGCAGTGCTTCTCTCTCTCTCTCTCTCTCTCTCTCTCTCTCTCATGCATTTCATTGGGAATAGACCTGAGTATGCCCATGGGGATGGTTTGCTGTTGTTTTGTAGATGTCATAGACTCAGTTCTGACCCATAGAAGCCTGGTGGACAACAGAAGGAAACACTGCCCAGCCCTGTGTCATCCTCACAATTGTGCCCGTATCTGAGTCCATGGTTGCAGCCACTGTGACAGTCCATACTGTTAAAAACCTTCCTTTTTTTTACATTGCCCTTCTACTTCATCAAACATGATGTCCTTCTTTGGGGATGGTCTCAAATAGCAAAGTAGAAGGAATAGGGTAGGTGTGTCATGTTTCATGAAAAAAAAAGTGTGTGTGTGTGTGTGTGTGTGTGTGTGTGTGTTTCTGGGGGCAGGTGGGGTGACTGATTGAAAATCCTAAAGTTAGAGAACAAGCCGTTTGATAAAAATATTTCTGACTCATTTTGTAACCTACACAGAATCTAGCATCCTGCCTCATATAAGGACTCAATAAATGTTTTCTCCATGAACTGACAGATGTGATCCACTGGGTTACTCTAGATGTTCCAGGGACAACCATTCTGAAGAAGGTGGGGGAGAGCACAGCATTTCAAAAAGAGTGAATCTTTGTGTTGTAAAGGGGTCACTGACGGTAGAAATTCAGGTGCACTTTGCTCATTGGCAGTGTACGGAAACAAATTCATAGACACTCATATGCCTATAAGAAAGAGGTTCCTATATAAAAGCAGTTGAATTGAGAAAATGTCCCATTCTAGGCCATATCAAGTTCATAAATCCAATATTAGTCTACATGTCCAACACCAATATATAAAGTCCTCTTCAGATTCACAGAAACACATGCAATGACACCAAATTCAGGAAGATCACAGGCCAGTGGGTTAGAAGTCTTCTTGATCCAGTGGTGTTATAAGCATCTCATCGCTGGCAGAGGTTTCTACATGGAGATCTGGTTGCATCAGGATAGGCCCATGTAGCTTCTCCAGCTCCTTGGGCTTAGTGTCATGTGTCTTATCAGAAGAGCATCTCTCAGGGATGGAGTAGAGAAAGAGAAGTGTCTCCTGAATCCAAGGAGGAAAATACAGGACTTCCCAGAATTCTCAGGAGAAGAGCATGTTCACACAGAGGCCTGGTTGGCTATATTCTGATTGACAAACTAGACTCCACCCCTTCTTCACTTTTAATCCTCTCAAATTCCCAATTGACACCAGATTATATAACTACCACAGGCATCCAGCACCCCCATCTGAAACCACTGGCTACAAGGGTCACTTTCATAAGCCACCATTGCAGTGCAACCCCATGTGCTTTTCTGCCAAGGTAGTTCTGGTAAAATTGCCATCACAAGTCATTACCCTTAAATTTAACATATTCTGAAGGAATAGATGGTTGGTTCTGTCATCTGAGGAACAAGAAATATTTGTCTAGACGTTTGATCCAATCTGTATTTTTATTCAATGGGTAATTGGCGAGAAAATCGCAAAGACAAATTTAAATGCCTGCATCTCTAACCTTGTCACCGTGTCTGAGCCTCCATTCATCATCATTATCTTGGATTCCTTGCAGCCAGCAGACTTCATAGGGAAGCAAGCACTGAAACAGATTAAAGCCAAGGGGCTGAAACGGAGACTGGTCTGCCTCACCGTGGCAACCGACGACGTCGATCCAGAGGGAAATGAAAGCATCTGGTATAATGGCAAGGTCAGTGCGAGGGCTTCCCTGCCAGGGCTCAGAGCACCTTTCCTGTCATACTCTCCCGTTCCGGGAGCTGGTCTGTAATTTACTTATTGGATGCTACGATTATTATTCCTGGGCTGAAAATCAAGAAATAGCCATAAACCAAAAGGAAAAGGAAATGCTACCCATTTTTAGAAAATCTGATACACTTTGGCAAACTTCAAGAAACCCACACTCAAAAAGCACGTTGCCATCGGGTTGCATTTGACCCCTAGTGAGCCTGCGGGACAGAGTCCGCCTGTCCCTGTGGGCTTCCGAGAGCATGACTCTTCCCGGGAGTGGAAAGGCTCCTCTTTATTTTGAAGAACAAATCCAGCGACTTAAAATTCCTGGGATAAGGACAGAGGGGTGGGATTGAGGATAAAATGTCTTGTTTGCTCTCTGCGAGGATAAGAGGTGGATTTTTATGGGGAATTGGCTTTCTGCTGTAGATTCTCAGACACCTTTAGTAAGGAGGTGATCCTTTCATTTTAGCATAATAGGGGGAAAATTCAAAAGGAAATATTGATGGCTAGAGAGGGTCATGGATCTCAGAGTCAGCTTAAGCTCCCCCTTTGGGTCTCTGAGACGTGTCAATCTTTAAGGTCCCACAAATTGGTTGCCGGGTTCAAACCACTGACTCTCTGGGTGGCAGCTCCATGGCTGAGCCTCGTCACCACCTTATAATAGTGGGTAGTGCAGAAGTCAAATGAAGCAGGGAAAACTTCGGCTTTTCATGAAACGCGCATGGCTTATTTTCATTATTGGGAATATTAAACTCCATACTGTTTGTATTCAATAAAAGAAAAGTTCATCGAATTACTAATTGAACTTGACACCTTCTACATTTTTGGCTACTTGTCAAAACCCAGTCTGCTTGCGCATTTTGATCTCAGGTAGACGTGAGAAACTGCTCAGACCAGGGGGCGGGAAGGTGGTGGGAGGCCCACCTTGGGATCAAGACTCATCTCAGCAACTTTGCTCTATTGCATAGGATCAGCTTGACTGACATCTGAGGCCCAAAGAGTCTAGGCCTGTTGAGTTGTTTTTTTTTTTCCTTCATGGCCTGCATCTTAATTTATCTCTGTTTCCCTCCTTCCTATTCCTTCAATGGCAAAAAGGATGGTATGTGACTGAGTCAAACCTACCCAGAAGTTGTTCTAGTCTGTCCTTTTATGGAGAATCCCTCGTGGCATAATGGTTTATAAATTGGCCTGCTGACCAGACACGCCAAGCAAGAAAGAGTCACCATCTTGGAAATCCACAGAACCACTTCTATGCTGTCTCTAGGGTTGTTATGAGTCCAAAATGGACTTGACTTCAGTACATTGGTTTTTACAGGATCAGATTGTCAGGCGTTCCTTTTGGATAACGCTTATGTGAGTGAAATACCCACCTTACTTAAGAAATGACAATTTGGGCTGAGGGGTGGGTAGTTGGATTTAGACCTATCTGTGAGTTCTTCCTACATGCCAGAGATTTTGAATGTGCTCTTCCATTTCATTTTATGACACACTACCATAAATGCATACTGATTTCTACTTTAAAGATGAAATTTTCAGACTCGGAGGACACATTATGTGCCTAAAGCTCAATGATTGGTGGAATTGTTTTCCAATCCAGGCACACAAGTTAGACTTTGAATTCTCTTGTTGTGCTAGTTTGGGTAGACTAGGGAAACAAATTCATAAACATGCATATGTATATAAGCGAGAGGTTTATCTACAAGAGGAATGGAACATTGAGAAAGCATCCCAACCCAGTCCAGTCTAAATCCATAAGTCTGATATCAGCCCATATGTCAGATACCAATCCAGTAGTCCTCTTCAGACTCGCGAAGCACATGCAATGATGCCAGGACAATCACAGGCCAGTGAGTGCAGAGTCTTGTGTATCCAGTGGTGGTAGAAGCATCTCAGCACTGGCAGGGGTCTCCATGTGGCCTCTCTGGCCCCAGAGGGCTGGTTCTATCTGGGTAAGCCCATGTGACTTCTCCTCTGGCTACTTCAGGACTCAGGACCTATCAGCATGCTGCCATCTTGTCTTGTCAGTAGAGTATCTCCCAGGGACTGAGTTGATGGTCTCTCATCTCCATGGGAGAAGTATCGCGACATTTCTAAAAATTCTCAGAAAAAGTCTGCCCACACAGAAGTCTCATTGGCTATCTCTAGATTGACCGGCTACACCCCACCCCAGATTGACAGGCTAGACTCCACTCTTAATCAAATTGGCACCAGAGTACATGACTGCCACTTTTGTTTCCCTGCTAAGCCTCACCAATCATCCAATCTGCTCTTTCTTCCCTCTCTGCTGACGCTCCACTGAATTATACACCCAAGGATGCTCATGGAGAACGAGGGTGGGTAGGTGAATGGTAACATCATAACAGATATATGCAGGTTTGACAGAATATATTTAGGCTCGTGTCCATCTGAGTAGGGAGTGGATGTTCTCCGAGATGGCGAAGCCAACAGACCATTCTCAGATCTCAAACTCTGTCACTTCTCTAGCGCAAGCTAGCCTTCACTCCTTTCTTATAGGACTTACCTTTAATAGCACTGAAGTCATTCACCATGATTAACCGACAGATGAAATGCAATGGAAATTTGTATTTGAAAAATCTGGAAACCCACGCCCCCTTTTTCAAGTTTAGTTCTTTTGCCACCAGCATGCTGTGACTTCATATGCTACGATCTTCCCCTTTCCTACCATATGGCTTAAAGCAGGGGTTCTCAACCTTCCTCATGCCGCAACCCTTTAATTCAGTTCCTCATGTTGTGGTGACTCCCAGCCATAAAATTATTTTCATTTCTACCTCATCATTGTCATTTTGCTACTGTTATGAATCAGGCAACCCCTGTGAAAGGGTCGTTCGGCCCCCAAAGGGGTGGTGGCCCACAGATTGAGAGTCTCTGGCTTAAAAGCTGGTAATCTTTTTTTAAAAATCATTTTGTTGAGGGATGACATAACTCATCACAATCCATACATACATTTATTGTACGCAAAGCACATTTGTACATTTGTTGCCATCATAATTCTCAAAACATTTTCTTTCTACTTAAGCCCTTGGTATTAGCTCTTCCTTTTTCCACTCCCTCCCTGTTCCCCCATCCCTCATGAACCCTTGATAATTTATAAACTTTTATTATTTTGTCATATGGAACACTGTCCACTGTCTCCCTTCGCCCACTTCCCTGTTATCTGTACCCCAGAGAGGAGGTTAGATGCAGGTCCTTATCATCAGCTCCCCCTTTCTACTCCACCTTCCCTCCATCCTCCCGGTATCACCGCTCTCACCACTGGTCCTAAAGGGATCATTTCTCCTGGATTCCCCATGTTTCTGGTTCCTTTCTGTAGCAGTGTACATCCCCTGGTCTAGCCGGATTTGTAAGGTAGAAATCATGATAGTGGGAGAAAGCATTTAAGAACTAGAGGAAAGTTGCATATTTCAAGGGCTGCTAATCTTAATGACTTTATTAGCAATGTACTTCTGGCATTTCCTAACATGAGCGGTCTACTTTTGTGTGCTATACCAGGTCACCATTTCATTGGTGTCATGGCTTTCTTTGCGCTCTTTATATTCTGGAATTGTTCAAAATATTTTTTGCTTTTTATTTCCTAATTTGGCCTGACATGTGATTTATTTGCTTATTCAACACATTTTCTATTGAGGGTCTGCCGTGTGCCAAGGCTTGTTGAGGAACTGAGATTGTAGCTCTGCACAAAACAGATAAGGTCTCTGCCCGCATGGAGTCTACCGTCCAAAGGAAGGCAATAAACAGTGAATGAAATATATGCCACGTCAGATGGCTATGGGACTTCTGGAGAAAAAGAAAGTCCAATTGCGCAATTGCGGGGGGTGGACAGTACTGAAGGGAGGGATTAGAGTTTCAAGTAAGGGTTCATTTGGGGCTTTGCTTTTTTAATCAAGGCATAAGAGAAGGCATGACAATGGTTTTTATTACCTCTATTGGGAGGTATAATTGTAAAAAGAAGCTTTGCTGGGCAGGGCATTTTGAATAAAAGGTTTGTGGGGAAGGAGGTTTAGTGATTTCAAAAGGTTTTTCTTTACATTGCTTATCAACTAGAACTCATACACATGGCTGGAGAAAAGGAATATATCATTGACCTGAAGATAGCTTACCTCCTTCAAAGGTCAGGCACACCTATGCCTTAAACTTTGAATCTTCTGTTCCTTCTTCTAAGCCAGGGGTCAGCAAACTGGGGTGCTTTCAGGACATACATGTGACTCTGAAGTAAAATTGAAAGTGAAAATAAGACTATTTTCAGATAACGGTGATTTCATTTATTTGTAAATACGTATTTATGACTCTCACATAATTTTTAAATTTTTGTGAGGGACAGGATTGGTTTTTTTCATCTCAAAAGTTTGCCAGCCTCTCATAATAAGCTGTATGATAAGCGCTCCTCTCTGCTCTCTCCTTTCCCCTGTACCTTCTTTAAGTCAGTTAGAGATCTCTTCAGGATTCCTAGTCAAGAAAAAGAAAAAGGAGACGAATGAATACTGTTTACATTGGTCAAAAGAAGACCAGTGTTGGACTTGATCGAGAATGTGAAAGTCTCTTAGATGGAGAATGGGAGCAAGTTGTTCTTATGATTCACTGTGGAGAAACTGAAGGCAGATCAATCTAAAATGAATGCTAAGAGGAACATATTCCTGGAGACTTTATCATAAGATAAAAGAAAATGCCAAGTCACTAAAATACCCAGGGCTGCTAAGTTTGGGATTAGAAAGAAATTCAAGGAAAAAGGAAAATAAATTGCATCAGAAATCAAAGCACCTGATTAAGGTTTCATGCATTCATTCGTTTGTTTGTTTATTTTCTCTAACTCAAATCTCCAAAACCCAAACTCACAGTGAACCTACAGGACAAGGTCAAACTGCCCCCGTGGGTTTCTGAGACGAACTCGTCATTGTAATTAAAGGCCTCATCTTTCCCCAGGGGGTTTTGAATGGTTGAAGCTGGTGACCAGCTCCACTCAGCACAGCTCTGCCACCAGGGCTCTTTACTGGGTTAGTGCCGAAGGACTGTCTGATGGGAATTAAGGAGCGGAGAGAGGGCTGAAGAAACGGGACACACAGGCTCTGAAGAGTCATTGTGGGCCTTTGAGTCAGGAAATTGGACCAAGAGATTTGCTGAAACCTCTTCTGTTCCCTTAAGGTATTTGGGCTCATCAGGTTCCTTCTCCCAGCCCTCTCAACCCAAACCTCAGCTTCACAAATGCAGAAGTGAAACCAAGGCTACCAAGACATTCATTCAAAAAGCACAGATTAAAACTCTAAGCTGCCTATCCCAAATTCCTGTCTTTGATCACTGACTGTCATCTAAAAGGAGAAAAGCATTTTGAAAGCATGCTGTGTGCACCCAGCAGGATCTTGGTCATTAATCTGCCAGAGAGAGTTTTTTTTACTAATGGATGAATCCAAATATTTTTCCCCTTTAATTAAGCAACTCTTATTATAATAAGTTCAGAAATTATATTGAGAGCTTCTGATGTGGGGTTTCAGAGAGAGGACTAAAAACCAGAGACCACAGAGTTAGGACTCATATGTAATGTTGTCTTAATTTGCTAAGGCAGCCCTAAAGAATTATGCAGCAAACAGGTGGCTTAAAGGAACACAAATCTAGCCTTTCCTGTTTGGAAGCTACAATCTGGACATGGGCTCTAAGCAGGGCCCTTCCTGGTCTGTGTCCCAGGGCACCCCTGGGTGTTTGTGTTAGTCTGGGTAGACTAAAGAAACACATTCATAAACACTCATAGGTGTATAAGAAAGAGTTTTATGTTCAAGAGCAACAGTACATTAAGAAAACATTACCCCCCCCCCAAAAAAAAGGAAACATCCCAGTCCAGTCCAAGGTCATAAGTGCAATATTAGCCCATATGTCTGATACCAATCAATAAAGTCCCTTCACAGTCATGAAACACATGCAATGATGCAAATGCAGAACAATCACAAGGCAATGAGTAGAAAGTCTTTGGATCCAGTGGCATTGTGAGCATCTCGGACTGGCAGGGTCTCTCTGTGGCTTCTCCAGGTTCAGAGGTCTGGTGGCATCCATGTGGCTTGTCTGGGATGTCTCACCAGAAGTCAGCCTTGTCAGGAGAGAGTCTCCAAGCGAGTGAGAGAGTGGCTCCAATGTCCAAGAAGGAAGTGTCAGATTTCCCAGAATTCTCAGAGAAGGCCCTGCCTACACAGAGATCTCTTTGATTCTCTCCAGATTGACAGGCTAGACCACCCCACACTCTTTATCCTCAAATTGACAGCGGATTAGGTGACTTCCATGACTGCTTTTAAGGAAGCAAACTGTGTACACTTACACAGTCTATTCTTGACAATAATGGACAATAATACCCTGTGAAATCCCCCATCTGTGGTTCTCTTTATCATGATTTTAATAGGCAAGATTTATTTTTTTAACATGCCTCTGCATTTGTTTTTTCTACAATGTTTATAAGACACTATTCCCACATGACATCAGCAGTACCACAGAGAAAACCTCTATTCCCAAATAAGGCCCCATTGACAAGCGCAAGCATCAGCGTATTCTTTGGGGACACGGTGTAACCCATAACAGCATCTAAAAGGCAAAAACAGTTAGGATGTGCCTATTAACTGAAGTGGACTCTTCGCCAGGGCACCTGAATAATCACCAGATTCGTTCATGACTACGAACTGTTTTGAGCACCAGCTAGAAACAGCCCAGCGTAATAGAGCCCAAGATGAAGGCTGAATTGTGGGACCAGGAGAGGTCATGTTGAGTAGGTCTGTGTATCGGTATAATTGGTTAAGTGCTTGGCCACTAACCAAAACATTGGCAGTGCGAACCCATTCAGAGACTCCTTAGAAGAAAGGACTGTTTGCCTCTTTTCAATCACAACTTTGACAAGCCTATGGAGTACAGTTCTTCTTTCCATATGGGTGGTCGCCATGAGTAAGTTGTGTCGGGTCTGTTCATCTGGAGAAATGAAACGCTGTGTATGGTACGATGGAGTAGCTAAGAGTCTGAGGAGTGTTGGGTCTTGTCTTTCAGGTGGTTGGCAACACGACTTCTGGAAGCTACAGTTACAGCATCCAGAAGAGCCTGGCTTTCGCCTATGTCCCCATAGAGCTAAGTCAAGTGGGGCAGCAAGTGGAAGTTGAACTGTTAGGTAAAAAGTATCCAGCAGTGGTCATCCAAGAGCCCCTGGTATTGACAGAACCAACCAGAAACCAAATTCAGAAAAAAGGTGGAAAGGGAAAAATTTGAAGAAGACCTTCAACACTCATATGGATTGCTCTATGCCTGTTATTTGAAATCATTATCAATTGTTCATTATCGATCTTATCGAATGATAAGAGGAAACCTAGGACTCATTTCAGCATCATGAAAATTTAGATTTGGAATCTACATAAAGCCTTTCTTGTGTGTGCTTGCTTATAAGCAAGGTACAATATTACAATACTGAATCAGTAATTTACATTGTCCTTTAAATGAAGAAACTTTGAAATGAATGCTTTTACAATCCCATGTTACTGTTTATGAGACTCAATCAGCAAAATATTTAGACATTTGCTAATGCACAATGATTGATATAACTGAATTAGAGGACAAATATACAATTTGGGGATTATATGCATATGGTTTTTGGTGGCTTAAAACAAATGATGTTACATAAAAACATATGTAATAACATAGACTTACATACAAAGATTGGATTTACTTTATTGAGAGATACTTTCTTAGATGAATAAGTCATCATTTTAATGCTTCATCTCTATGATGAAAATAATACAATTTAATCTTGGTATGTAAATCACATTGATCCAATTCTCTGAAATATTTATTATTTCCTTATTAATTTTCTTGACAGCAGGTCTATAGGATATCATTATTGTCCTTACAAAGGTTGTTTTTCAGAGGAGACAAGCGCAAGCATCAGCCTCATTCTCCCAAAGAGCACAGTCTTCCTAGGGAAGCGGTACTTGTACAACTTCAGAATTGAAGCAGAAGCATAACGAGATTGTGCCAGTACAAACACAGTTTGAATACTGAACATCTCTCCTTGGGGAAAAATTAATGCAGGTTGATATTGCAGTGGCTGTTCTGAATATCATTTCACAGAATATTTGACAAATACAGTCAAACAAGCATTTTAAGGCTGATAGAATTTCCCTTCGTGTTGTATTCAAGGGGGTAAACATTTAGAATGAATTCTTTGACATGTTCTTGGAATTTCTTCAGTTTCCTTGTTTAAATAAGTAAGAAGTAGGTTTTTTTTTTAAGACAGTTGGTCATTTATAATTAATTTAAATCATGTATACATTTGGTAAATATTCATGGAAACATTTCTAGCTATTAAAGGAAGCAAATGAAGTATGATCAAACAAACAAACTCACAGCTATCAAGTCAACTCCAACTCATAGTGACCCTGGAGGACAGGATAAAAGTGCCCCTGTGGGTTTCCAAGACTCTGACTCTTTATAAGAGTAGAAAGCCTTGAGCTGAATCCCGGTGGCACAGTGGTTGTGTGTGGGACTGCGGCCCACAGGGTTGGTGGTTCAAATCCAGCTGCTGTTCAGAATAAAGATGGGGCTTTCTACTCCCATAAAGAATTATAGCCTCAGAAACTTATAGGGGTCATCCTGCCTTGCTCTGTGGGGTCTATTTGAGTTGGCATCGACTTGATGGCAGTGAGTTTGGTTTGGTTTAGATTCATGTTCTGCAAATTGAAAGATATTTATTCATTATGATATATATAAATCAGTAATAAAAATACCACAACATTGAATTCATATAATTAATATAACATGAAAACAAATACAAAGAGTAGTTAGGTGAGTAGTATATGTGAAATAAAACTCTACTTACAGTATAAAAAGAGCCTACCTCTTGATTTCTTCAAGAAGTTGCTCTCTTTCGCTCTTTTTGTCATAGGCTGGTTGCTATTAATTTTTGTCAGTGCTCCTAGCACCTGCATTCTCACACAGCTAGTAGTCTTGGCCTCGGGCAACAGCTCAGCAGGATCAATAACCTAAAACAATTTGACCATAGAAAGATAAGCCAAGGGGCTGAGCCCTGGTGGTCTAGTGGTTGTGTGCAGGACCCACTGGGCAGATGGTTCAAATCCACCAGCAGCTCTTCAGGAGCAAGGCTGGGCTTCCTACTCCCACCAGGGCAGGATGTCACACACCAAAAAAAAAAAAAAAAAAAAGAAAGAAAGAAAGAAAAGAAAGAAAGATAAGCCAAAAAAGAAAGAAAGATGAGCCAAGTTAACTCAATTTCCTTCCTTGGGAATTTGAACTGTGAAAATATCAGAGAAGAAATTGGTGAGTAGTCGGAGCTGAAGCAGCAAAGGTGCATAGAATGAGAAGCCATGAGGCCTTAAAATCTTGGGGTGATGAGAACGCCTGACTGTAGGAAAGGCTTGAGAGAGACAGAGAATGAAAGAGCCGTTGTTCACATTCTCAGCTCTTGATGGCTTTTTGTCAGGTCCTAGGATGAAATCCCTGACTCAGAAAAAGCCCATCTAAAACCATTACCCAAACCAAAACCAACAACCAGTTGCTCTCCAGGGGGCTGAAGAGGGGGGTCCATCATGAACAGCAGGCCAGCAGTCAGCTTCAGAATTCTTCCAGGATGTGCAAAAGCCCGTGTCTTGGGAGACATCATCATGATGATGATGACTGGTAGATATTTTCTCCTCTTGATCAAGGGAACTTTGGGGAGAAAGCAATCACCCTTTCCACCAACACACAATCAAAACATTTGTGGGTGCTATTTCGTTGGTGTTCACATCCTAGCATATTTTTTTCTCTTTTACAGTGGATAGGGGATGTGGCAGAAAAACAAGAACAAGGCATTTAAAAAGGTGCTGTGAAGAGCCAGCAGGCTGGGTTTGGGAATTTTACTGAGAGGGTTTTGTACCTATTCAACTTGGACAACAATGGAAGGCTGATGGTATCGGGAAATACCGCAGCCGTGTAAGGAAGCAAGTGTCATTGACCCAAATAACATCCTTTTGGCCAAACCTCAGAAAAGCAGAGAACTAAAGATCAAGTGAATCGTACCCTGTTCTTATGAATCTCCATATAAAAATTATCATTTGGCCACTGTTTCTCTCTGCTAGTAATGAATCTCTAGAATATTCCCTTAGTTTACAGAAAGCTGTGTTTTCAGTGATAAATGGATAACACAGTCAGTAACTATCTTTTCTGCAGGAGTAGGTGTTGACAGTGCTAGCATGTCATGATGCATTGAGGTGGGGGCTGGGGGGGGGCGTGTACAAAGGCTACTGGACCAAAGACCCATCGTTCTCAGCTCTGTGACCAGCCAAGTACAGACTACAGAATCATCGACCAGAGCCTTTCTGATATTTAAAGTTCTATGAGCCATTGCTTAGTGCCCACTACAAAAGTGTTCATTATAATGATTAAGGAACACACCAATCCAATGTCCATCAGTTGACTCTGACACATGCTGAACTCCCAGATGTCAGAGTAGAGTTGCTCAAAGGGGGATTTGAACCTCTAATTTTTGAGATAAATAGCCTGGCTCATTAACTCTTTGCATCACCAAAGGATGGCGAGAGATTCATGACACTTACCCATTGGATACTTACAATAGGACACATACTTAAATGGACAAACAGTAGTGGACAAAATAGGCCTGGTCCCTACCTTCATGGAGTTTGCAGAGAGATCAAGCATGGAGCTAAAAAAAAAGAATAAGTATTTAGTTTCAAGTTGTGATGTCAGGAAAAGCAGGAGAGGAGAACACTGTTTCTTGGATGAAACAAGAAAGTGGTTCACTGGTCCCGTCGATATGATCAGTTCAGGGAATCAAAGAGGACAAATATGTACTAGCTAGAGGCTGTTACTGGCCAGGCTGCACTCACATCAAGAGGAAAGAGTAGAATCTTCCTGTCCATCAGAAATGTCCTAATAAAATGGATTATAAAGTGTATAATCAGATGGCATTCAGTTGCAAGTAAGAAAAATGTTCAATTAACAGTTGTCTAAATAAGTGTTTATTAAATTACATAACAAGAAGTTTGAAGTTTTGATCACAGACACCATAAGTATTTCACTTTAAAAAATTAGCCTTATTGACATATACTTCACATATCATACAGTTTAATCATTCCATCTTATTAGGAAGAGTTGGGCAATCATCATCAAAACCACTTTCTGAACATTTTCTTCTCATGCTCATTGTTATCAGCATCCCATTTCCCAGCAACTTCCCCCAGGGTAATTATTAACTCAGTTACTGTCTTGAGTGATATACATATACTGGATTTCATATATGGAAAAGCATACAGAACACAAACAGGAATCAGACAAAAAAAAACCCTAATAATGACTAGATAAAACAGAGAAAATCCCCAATGAAAAAGCAAACAGAAAATATTTAAACTTTAAAATGTGTTAAAAGGGTGTGTTAGTCTGGGTAAGCTAGAGGAACAAATTCATAGACACACACAGGGTATGGTTTATATATAAGAGGAATAGGACATTAAGAAAGCATTCCAACCCAGTCCAGTTCAAAGTCATAAGTCCAATATTAGCCCATATCCCCAATACCAGTCTACAACGTCTTCTTCCGAAGAAGTCACAGGCCAGTGGGTGGAGAATCCCAGCTCTGGCAGGGGTCTCCCCATAGCTCTTCGCTTCCAGGGCTCAGGGTCCATCAACAGCATCCAATGGTGGTAGAAGCAACTCAACACTGGCAGGGCTCCACGTGGCTTCTCCAGCTTCAGAGGTCTGGTTCCATCAGGGTAGGGCTGTGTGGCTTCTCCTCCGGCTCCTTCAGCTTCTCAGACATTGCCATCTTATCTTGTCCATAATTCATCGTCTCTAAGACTAACTCCCAACAACTGGGGAGATAGCTTCTCATCTCCACTAGGGAAATATCGTGAGATTTCCCAGAAGTCTCAGGAGAAAGCCAGGCCCACACGGAGGCCTCATTGGCTAATCAATGGCTATCTCCAGATTAACAGGCTAGACTCCACCCCTATATCTCAATCATGAAATTAACATAAGCACATGACTGCCACAAGGGATAGCAAATGGTAAGGAATTATATTTTTCCTAAGTACATCTGCCATAACAACTCTACAATGCTTTCTCTAACAAAAAAAGCTATTCACATCCTTGGTCCATGGCCAGAGGGGATTCACTGGAGGCTGAATCCATATGTGGACCTTACAAATGGACTTTGTGCTTCCATTGTCATCTATAGTTTTCCCCAAACCAGGTGCTCAAAATTTAAGCTCTGATACCATTCCCTCATTCAGATTTTATGATTTGTACTCGTATTCCAGAAGCTGCTGTACTTCTTCTGGGTGGGATTACTCAGTACTGCACTTAGATGACCGCTTATTTAAAGTCAAGCTTTCTGGTAGCCTGACAGCA
Source organism: Nesogale talazaci (assembly GCA_004026705.1). Lineage (NCBI taxonomy): Eukaryota > Metazoa > Chordata > Mammalia > Afrosoricida > Tenrecidae > Nesogale > Nesogale talazaci. The sequence continues at coordinate 13,739 of PVJH01002557.1, read as the reverse complement.
TCAGGATTCTTCACCACACTTTCCTACTACACCAATATCTTCAGTGATATTTCATGATACATACATATATATATATTATACATACACAGTTTTCTTTAGCAACATTATTATCCTTTTATTTTAGAGAGCATTATGTAAATCATCCCCCTGGGGCATAAAGCCATTCTGTTGACAGTGGTATTAATCAAGTCAATGACATATAATTTAAAACACTGTTAAGGAAAGGAACTTATACAAGTATAGGCTGTCTTCAGATCAAATATCTGAATTACTGACTTTTGCAGGTTAAACACTGTAATGACTGGACACTATTTATACAAACAATGGGGGTTAGTGATAGGGTCAAACTTTCAATAACACTCATTCACAAAGGCAGAACCATGCCTACCAGACAAGTTACCAGGAAGCAAGGAGGCCATTAAAACAGCCAGCCAGGAGCACTAAGCAGTGTGCCATTGACCGGCGCCCCTTAGGCTCCACTTGGAGGCTGGCCGGCCCATCTCAGGAGCCTTAGAGCTTCCTGTGATGACTGTGTTAGTTTCACTGTTATTCTTGCCCAATGTCTTCTAAGTGGGAGGCAGGAAGCCACCTGTATCTCATCAGACATTGTAACGATAAAGGTCTCCAAGCCTCTGCCAAAAACAAAAAACAAATATATGGTAGTCCTGAGCCACCCTTCATTGGAAATCAGCAATTTGAACTGAAGTTCAATGGCCACCAATTCTATCTAATCCTTTGTATACTTCTTCTCACACAAGAGCTTTTCAGTCTTAACTCCAAGGGAGTATGTTGGTTCCAGGTGAGTTTCAGGAGAAGGCTACTTCGCTTAGTGGGGTTTCCATATCAAATCCTTCTGGTGTGATCTATGTAGGGTGTTGTGTGTTTCAAAAAGAAAATGTCTAGGGCTGAGCCCCAGTGGCGTAGTAGCTGAGTGCGGGGCTGCGGCCCACTGGCTTGGCGGTTCAAATCCAGCAGCAGCTCTCCAGGAACAAAACTGGGCCTCCCATTCCCACCAGAGGGCAGTGGTGCCCCCCAAAAAACAAACAAACAAACAAACAAACAAAAATAAAATGCCTAAAGTCCCAGTAGTCTATAGCACACAGCCTGGGCCACCAAGGGTTAGGCAGAAACTAGGTCAAAAATGTCTAATTAGAAACACAGTACAGTTATTCTCTCCGTGAGGTCTATATATGTATTGTGAATAGATTTTCTCAATGGCACACTGCCCCACCAGGTTTATGCACCAACCGAAGTGTAATCACCTTCTCCAAGACATCTATGCTCCCATTGACTTGAATTTCCAATAGACTTCACTTATCACCTGTAGGAATGTCTTGATTTGGGATGACCAGCAACTGAATGGTCCTCTTCCTGTCCTCCCTTGAGAAACTGACTCCAGCTGAGGTCAGGTCTCTTGTTTTTTGAAGTGATTTTTAAGATGCACATATAAAGAGAGCTTCATGGCAGTAGGCAGGCTCACTATCTCATTGCTTGAAAGACCAGGTTAGATGACATGACCTGAGAGCAGAAGCCTGCCTTCGCCTTGGTGTTTTCCTTTTAGTCGTGGTCCCATACACGATGTGCCCTTTGAGCACTTCACTTTTCTTTTCCCACTCTGTCATCCTCAGATTTGTTGCCACATGAGCAAAAGAAAGCTTTCATCGTTCATATCACGAGAGACTCATATAATATTCACAGGTGTTCGCTCCCTTTCATTGTAAGCCAAATATAATAGGTGATATTCAACAAATTATAAAGATTCAGCAATAAATGACTGCAGGAGTTGTTATCCTTTCACACTTTGCAGGCTATGAAACAATCACCTGAGATGGATCTACAAATTGAGCCCCAGACAACAGGGTCTGATTTCTAATGAAGTCAGTCTGCTTCTCATTATAACGATGGGTTGGGAATGCTAAATAACATCAGTGATGAAAATTCTCTCTAACAGGACTTTTTGTTTGGTCCACATATTTTGTTCTAATTATTGGCATGTGGTTATTCGTTTCATTATTGAAACTCCATCATCCCTTGTTGTTGTCAGCTACGGTGGAGTTACCCCTAACTCATGGGGTTCTGTACCGTCCTGGAGTGATCACTTGTGAATTGGACCCTTGTGATCATAGAGTTTCCAGCGATCACTTTTTAGAAGAAGATCACTATGCACACCATCCGAAATTTTCTTAATAGAAACTCCACTGAAATGTATTCGGTATCACAGTATCCTCCAAGCAACTGCTGACAGCAATTAGCTGAGCATAGTGGACACCACTGACAGGACTGTCTAGGAATGAACCTAGATCTCCCTCATGGAAGAAGTGAATTACACACACACACACACACACACACACACAAACACACAAGTGACTTCAAAGGTTAGTGGGGGAAAGGAACAAAAAGATCATCGGATTTTTCACTGAACTTTTAGAACTGCACCCAAATATGTACATCCCCAGAAGATGTAGCTGATTACACATTGGGCTCAGGAATTCAAAGACACCAGCCACTCTGGGGAAAAGATGAGGATTTCTGCTTCTGTGAAGATTTATAGCCTCAGGAGCACAAAAGGCCAGGCGTACTCTGTGCTACAGTGTTTCTGTGAGTCTGGGTCAACTCGATAGCAATGAGGGGTTTTTTTTGGGGGGGATGTCACACACATCTTTACATACATATACACTTGAATACATATGCGCACACACATATACACCCAGCTATATGTTTCAAATTAGTGCATTTGATTAGATCATCATAAATCTTGTGTCCTACCTAGAAGCGTTTGGAGAATTGCACATTCCATCAGCTCACAACACTCACAACCTCAACTATGTTAATTTAAGAGGAAGCTCAACTATAATAATCGTCCAAGTTTATTTTAGGGACAGTGTCTTCAACCCCTGTGTAACCCCTACATTTGAATAATAAGAGGAGTAAAACCTCACTGCAATAGTCAATTCTGATGCATGGAGACCAAATAGAGTAGGGTAGAACTGCCGTTGGGTTTCTAAGACTGTAATTCTTTACCATAGTTGAACAAGAGTGTAACTTTTTTTTTAAGACTGTAACTATGATAAATAGGAAGCCTCATTTTTCTCCCTCAAAGCTGGCTGATAGTTTCCAACTGATGACCTTGCGATTAGCAGCCCGATGCATAAGCCGAGACACCACCAGGGCACAGTAGACTGGAAATAAACAAGACAGCAGAATGATTGTCAATACAGAGAGGCAAAGGTTGCGAGGAGTTGCCTCGTCACAACTCTATCAGACAAAGCAGGCCTATTCCATCAGGTTTCTGAGGCTGGACATCTTCATGGAAGCAAACTGGTTCATCGTTCTCATGAAGAGCAGCAGGTAGAGGTGAGAGTCCTCATTTTGGGTTGGCGGTCCAATTTTGAACCTACTGCACCCTCAGGGCTTCTTAGGTAAGCACTTGGTGCGAATACTTAAGGGTTTGGCTTTTTTTTTTTGGTGTGCTATGAGAGGGCATATTTCAATATATAATACTATGTGAAGTGAAAATTTTAGTTCATATGTGAAATAGTTCAGTGATTTAGAATACTGAGAAAAATAAAAATAAAAACCTTCAGGCTTATAGGACGCCTCAGCTTTCTCTCTTGGAGCAGTTGGTGGGTTCCAATTGTTGACTGTGAAATTAGCAGTCCAATTTGTAACCCACTATGCCAGTAGAGATCCAAATCTCTCCTTTTCAACTGTGTTAAAATTATGAAAAAGTGTAATGCTTGATCAATGGTACTATTTATTTACTTTTTTCTAAGAGTTTTATTGGCAAGAGTTTACATGACACATAATTCAATAGTTCAAACATATCACCCCACACACACCAATTTGAGAGCCTCAGCAACCCCTCTGAGTTAAATGGCCTCTAAGGTGACTTATGCAACCACAATCTGTTCTGATGCTCCCTCCCCTCTCCCATTTCCATTAGTTACTCCTGAAATCCCCTTTCCCTTCCTATATTTCCCCCACCTCCACCCCTGTATCCCCTATATCTCCTTATATGCATTACTACCATTATGCATCCACTCCTGTGCTACAGAGCGGGAAGATCCAACAGAAAACAGTAAAAAACAAAATTGCACTAAGGTGATAAGGGTAGAAACTTAAGAGTATACATGCAATAATACTAATGTGTAAAAAGGAAAAGATCACCAACAATAATCAAAAATTCAGGGAAGAAATTTCTATCATGCCACTGGTAAGAAATAGTTGCAGCCTAAACAAATTCAAGCTGTGCTTATAGGGTAGTTACTAGCCACGTGTCTAATTTGATGCAGCATAATGGGGATTGCAGTGGTCTCTGCCAGGTAGTAAGGGTATTGAGCAGAACTGCCAGTGACTTGGTGTGACCAAATACTCTGAAGAGGGCTTTTGGACTCTCACTGGCCACCCCACAGCCTTCCACAAATTGGGTGTTGATAATTTTTGCTCTGATAATTTTCTGCTCACCATATTTGAGTCTTGTTATTATCTTCTTTGGATTACACAAGCTGGTGTGCTTCTTCTGTGAGAACTTATTTGACACCTTGCCTAGATGGCTGTTTGTTTGAGTACAAGCCTTTAAGACTCTAGCTACTCTTCTAGTTGATAGCTGGGCACCATCTAGCTTCTTCATCACACTTTGCTGTAGCACACTTTTCTTCAGTAGTCATTTCATGAATAGGTGTATCGAGTAGGGTCATGATGTAAGAATTGATTGTTATTGAAGTTGGAGGCTGGGATTTAGTGTGAGCCCCCAAACCATTCCTTGACCTATGCCTTTATTTTATTTATTTATTTTAATTAATTTGCTGTGATTTAGATCAATGACTATGTCATATCATTCTATAGTTCAATTATGTTAAACATAATTATATAATTTCTTGCATAACCATACATGTTTTTCAAGACATACTTTTCCTTCCTGGACTTCTTGACGTCATCTCCCTCTTGTCTTCTCTACCCCTCTGTGTTAGTCCAGGTTGGCTAGGGACACAAATTCATAGACTCTCATATGTGTATAAGAAAGGGCTTTATATAAAAGAGCAATTGTATATTGAGAAAACATCCCAGCCCAGTTGAGATCAAGTTCATAAGTTCAATATTTGCCCATATTTCTTATACTAGTCCTCAAATTCCTCTTCAGTATCACACAGCCCATGCCATGATGCCAAAGGCAGGAAGATCACACATCAGTAGTTAGAAGGTCTTGTGAATCGAGTGGCAGTGGAAGCATCTCAATTCTGGCACAGGTCTTCACATGTCTCCTCCAGCTTTCTGAGTGTCTTAACAGCAGGAAAGGGAAGACAGGGAGACTGGGTCTAGCCTCCAGTGAGCTATTTATCTCCATAGAGCATCCAAATGAAGTCATCAAGCGACAGCTTTATTGACAGGCTTGTCTCCCTGCCTTCCCTCAAGTTGACAGGAGATTATGTAACTGTCGCACCCTCTATATACTCCTTTCCCCAAACCCTTGTTATATTTTCTTTCCATATAGTTTCAACATCCCTGGGTTTTCATTTACCAAAAAATAATTTAAAAAAATAATACCACTTCAAGAGAGTGAGCCCCAAAGGCAACACACCTCCAAGATAAACTCTAATGTAAATGAGCATAATATAACAGAATGGCTGTCACAGGGCTACCCGGATAAAATGTGCTTTAATATAATGTTAATGTCTGAAGGGTTTGTTTGCTTGTTGTGACTTCCCCAGTTTCATCCCTCATTCTCGATATTGATGTCTGCTCCTCCTTTTCCTTTGTTAAGTTTGTTTAGTGGTTCGTTGATTTTATTGCTCCTTTCAAAGAACCAACTTTTTGTCCTGTTGATTCTTTCCATGTGCTTCTGCTTCCAGTTCATTCAGCTCCACTCTAATTTTTATAGTTTATTTCCTTTTGATGTTAGAAGGATTATGTTCCAGCTGCTGGGTGCTGAGTTAGGATGCTAATCACAATTCTCTTCTCTTTTTATCATGTGTGCACTTATTGTCATAAAGTGGCCTCAAATCACTGCTTTTGCTATGTCCCATAGGTTTTGGTATGTTGCATTGTTGTTCTGATCAGAAACTCTAGGAGTTTCTTAAGCTCTCTAATTTGTGTTAGAACCCATTGGTTCCTTAGAAGCATGTTATTAAGTCTCCAGGTGTTTTTCTTTGTTTTGTTGTTCTTTCCACTGTAAATTTCCAACTGCATAGTGCTGTGGACACAGAAGGTTTTCTGAATGATCTCTAAGTGTTTGAATTTTCTCAAGCCTACCTTGTGTCACGGCATGTGGTCTACTTCCCAGTATGAGCCATGTGCATTGGAGAAGAATGTGTGTGTGTATAAAATTTAATTGGGGGTTCTTACAGCTCTTATAATGATCCATATATTAATTGTATCAAGTATATTTGTACATAAGTTGCTATCATCATTTTCTAAACATTTACTTTTTATTTGATATCAGCCCTTGCTATCAGGTCCTCTTTATTCTCTTCCTCCCCCTGAATGTGTCCTTTTTTATGTTGGTTGGAAAGCTCTGAAAATGTCTATTAGGTCAAGTTGTTTGATTGTGTTGTTCGGGTCTTTAGTTTCCTCTATTGAGCTTCTTGCCTGTTGATGTAGCTTCCTTTGAGAGTGGAGTATTAAAATCACCTACTATAATTGTTGATCTGGTGATTTCTCCTTTTATCTCTTTGAGAATTTGGTTGACAAAGTTTGAGGGTCTCCCTTGAATATCTATATGTTTATTATGTTTATGGGTTCTTGAGCGACTGATCCTTCGAGCATTATTTAATGCCCATTTTTATTTCTCGTTATATTGTGTACCTCGAAGTCTATTTTTTCTGAGATTAGTATGGGCACACCTGCCTTTTGTTTGTTTGTTTTTTTGGGGGGGGGGCATCACTGCTCTCCGGCGGTGAGAGTAGGAGGCCCAGCCCCACTGCTGAAATTGAACCTCCATCCCAGTGGGCTGCAGTACCGCGTACAACCACTACGCCACCGGGGCTCAGCCCCTGCTTTTTTTTTTTTAATTGCCATTTGCTTGTCACCCTTTGACTCTCCATCTATTTTTGTCTGTGTTTGAGATTTGTCTCTTGAAGACAGAGATTGTTGGATTTTGTTGACTAATTCAGTCCGCTACTCTTTGTCTTTTAATATATAAGCTCAAACCATTAACATGCAGTAAATCTAAATATAGTTTGGTTGTAGCTATTTTGTATTATTTGTGCTTAGTATTTTCCTTTCTTCTCCTTTATAAATTGGTGTGTGTGTGTGTGTGTGTGCAGCATTTATTCTTATCTTTATATCTCCATTGAATCTATAATTTTGGGGTACTGTTTGTAGTGTGTTGGTTTCTGGATGGTGTTACACTCTGGTGGTCCCATGTTTGTAAGCTGAAGTTGTTGTTTTTTGCCCACAAAAACCTGGGAAGTATTTTTTGTAGTGCTGGTTTTGTTTTTATGAAACAGTCTCCAAATGTTACTATCTCAGAGAAAAGTTTGATTTCTAATTCAAATTTGGTGAAGAACTTTGCTGTATAAAGTATTCTTGGATTGCAATGGTTGTCCTTTCAAAACAAGTTGCCCCAGTTTCTTCTTTCCTGCATGATCTCTGCAGAGAGGTCTGAACTTATTATCTGTTTTTCTTTACATGTGACTGCTTTTTTCTATCTAGCTGCTCTCATCATTCTCTCCTTTTTCTTGAAATTGGATAATTTGACTACTATTTCTAATGATGTTTTTTGGGGGGTGTTTAATCTAATTGGTGGTCTCTCTGCTTCCTGAAATGTTATTGTTTCCTTCTTTGTGATATTGGGGAAATTTTCTTCTTAGAATTCCTTTACTATTATCACCATAGGCTTATTCCTCTCTTTCTGCTCCAGGACCCTAATAATTTAAATATTGTTTTGCTTCATGGGATCCCCCATCCTCCTCAGGCTCTCTTCAGATTCTTTTGCTTTCTTGTTTGACTGTTTCGCTCATTTGCTGATTTCTGTCTGGTTATCCTCCAATGGCTGATTCAGTTTTCTTTTTCTGTCATTTCGTTATTGATATCCTTAACCTTTTTAATCTGTTTTTGTTATATGAGTCCTTAACTCCTGGACTTCCCTTTGGTGTGAGGGTTCTAGTATCTCTATTTTTTTCCATTTATTTTTCAGGACGTGTCCCCTAACAGCACTAAGCAATATTCTAAGCATTCTTTCATTGGCAGTACAGGACTGCTTCTTCGGTGGAAACCACCGGGTTTGGGTCGTCTTCACTATTTGTCTTTTGTTTCCCTAGATCGTTGGCGGCAGTTGAGGTGTTGGCTATTGCTTGTGTAGCATCTTGACTGAGCTGATAATGGAGCATTATCTTCAGAGATGTGTAAGGTTGGGGGTGTGGGTGGCTCTTAAGGTTAGGGGAGGATCCTACAGACTGGAAAATGTATTGTACATAGATGATGTGGCAGTCATGTATCAGATATGTCAATTTTATGATTGAGATGTAGGGGTGGAGTCTAGACTGTTAATCTGGAGATAGTCATTGATTAGCCAATGAGTAGCCAATGAGGCCTCCGTGTGGGCATGGCTTTCTCCTGAGACTTCTGGGAAATCTTGCAATATTTCCCTCGTGGAGATAAGAAGCTATCTCCCCAGTTGTAGGGAGTTAGTCTCCAAGACGGCGAGCTACATGCAAGACAAGATGGCAGCATCTGAGAAGCTGGAGGAGCTGGAGGAGAAGCCACGAGACCTTACCCTGATGGAACCAGATTTCTGAAGCTGAAGAAGCCATGTGGAGACCCCCTACCAGCGCTGAGTTGCTTCTACCACCACTGGATGCTGTTGATGGACCCTGAGCCCTGGAAGTGAGGAGCCATGAGAGGAACCCCGCCAGCACCGTGACTCTGCACCCACTGGCCTGTGACTTCGTGAGTCGGAAGGAGACTATATAGACTGATATCAGGCATATAGGCTAATATTGGACTTGTGACTTTGAACTGGACTGGGTTGGGATGCTTTCTTGGTGTTCCATTCCTTTTGTATATAAACCATATGCTTATATTCATATGTGTGTTTATGAATTTGTTTCTCTAGTCTACCTGGACTAACACAGATGAGGAGGGGGTGTTAGTTGAAAGAAAAGAATAATTAGGGTTTAGGTGCTCTGGAGTAGGTTTTAAGTGGTGGTATTAATCATAGGAAGCTTTTCCTTAACTATAGTTCTTTTTAATGAGTTGGAGAAGAGGGCTACGGGAGATGTGATTTTACTTGGTGAGCTAAAGGAGGTTGTGCATTGCTGAGGTGGAGGGACAGGTTACCATGGCTGGGGTAAAGAAGTCTAATGAATCTACCAGAGTCTCTTCTCAACCCAGTGTATTATCTAGTAAGAGTGCACTCGTTCTGTTATTGTGCTTATGTGGCTCAGAAGCATCCACTCCTTATGTGTGGTCTTAGAGTGCAAATGAACTATTATAGTGGATGCTCCAGGAAGGAAAGGCTTCTGTTCAGGGGACGATCTGGCTAGTGTCTGGGCACCAGTTCTGAAGTCTCCCTCGCCTGTGGTGGGAAAGCAGTCAGGAAATCCAGAAATGCCAAGTTGTGTTTCTTCTGGTGAAGTGAGTAGTTTTGTGATTTCCCCCTCAAAACTGAATGGGTTAGGCCTGGGCGAGGGCCGGACTAGCCAACCTCTTGTTCCAGCCCCCCATTCCATTTCTGCCCCTCCAGGATCAGGCACCCCTTGTTCCAGCCTCTCAAGAAGATGGATGATCTGCTAAGCTTCAAAGCACCTGGACTATAAAGCATAAAGCCTTCAGCATTTCCCAGAACTTACTTCACTGGGCAAAACATCCCCTCCTCTCCTTAGGATTGATTCCCAGGGACAAGATGACCCCCCCTGGGCAGAACACAGCACCTCTTCCTACCATAGTTTCTTAGCAACCACAGCACCAGAAACCTCTCTTCCCCTTTTCAATCCACCTGCCTTTAGTTCAAATCATATTTCTCCTGATGTTCCAGTCCAGCCACAATTCCCCTAACCTACACTCTAGGTTGTGGACCCACCAGGAGGCTAAAATGCTTCCTGTCCCCCTCTCTGCTCTCCCTCCCCCCTCCCCCAAGAGGTCTTTCCCCCTACTAAAGCCACCCTTTGCTTCACATCTTTGTTTGAATTCTGCCTCAGTTTACCACTCAAAACCAAAATAGGAACACTTCTACTGACCTTCTACAATCCACTTGTGATGGAATCCATTAGCTCCTTCACGTTCAACAGGTGCTGAAACTCTCTCCAGCTGGCTGGATCTATTTATCTGCAGGAGGGAGCTGGGTCTCGGCTTGAGAGTATTCACCAGTGAGAACTCCTCTGTGGGCCACCAAGAACTCTCCTCCTTGGGCTGCAGAGGTTTCCAGTGTCCAGGGCCTCCAGGTGGCCACATGGGCATCTGTGTGGGCATCTGTGGGATGTCCCTAATGTATGAACAGCCCTGGCTACTACCCCACACTGTTGAGCCATAAAAAGGGGGTTAGAAGAGGAGTATGGAAAAGAAAAAAAAAGTGGGGACTTGCTGCAGCACTAGCAAGAGCAGCAAAGTATAAGCGGGCACTATGTAAACAGGGACCATGTGCATGACAAGCACAGCTTTGCTCTTGATGGGGGAACCGACAAAAGAGAAGCATGGGGTGCTGTGAGACCTGGTCTCACAGTCTCATGTCCCAGTCCCCCAACACAGCTACCTGACCCACAAGTCTGGCGATCTCACACCACGCTGTTCACAAGAGCAATGCTACATCAGTGCTATCTTCCCAGAACATATCTCAGTGGTACCTTTTTAATAATTTCCTATCAGTCTCTAGACAGCTGTATCAGAGACCCATCAAAGGAAATTGTAGAAAATATCATTATGGAACAACAAAATACAAAGAAATCACCATGTATTCAGGGGTGGTGGTGGCGAGATTTAAAACAATGCCATAAAGGGGGAGGGGAGGAGAATCAGCTGATGTTACATCGCCAGAAGAAATGAATAGAGCCATTCTTGAATGGACTGTTCTTTTCATCAACAATAGGACACTTATTTTACAGCAATAGATCAAATAATGGCAAGGTTTATTATATTTTTGATCCTCTGATTTTTGGGTCACTTTTAATATTTTATTTAAAAATCATTTTATTGGATTTAATATAGATATCAGCATTCTGCAGTTCAATACCACCAGGCAGTATTGTATAATTGCTACCACAAACAGTTTCAAAGAATTCTCTTCTTTTCTGATCTTCTTGATATAAGCTGCCTTCACATACTGTCTTCCAACCCCTACCCCCACTGTACCCAACATAAAGCCTTATTCTACTTGTTGTTCCTATAGGTTCTTATACTGGGAAACAGAAAAGCATATAACAAAAATTCAACAGGGTGACCCCCAATGACATAACATCTGATGTAAACTCCAGTATGAGCAAACAAACAAAAACCAAAACTGTTGAATGCCAGATCAGGTCTAACATGTATTAGAGGGGAAATCAACTGACATGGTGTGGTTATAAATGAACGGAAATGTGGAGGAATGAGAAGCACATGAAATGAATCAGTAAGAAAGCAGAGGGCTACAGCTCGCTCAGGTATGTAGCAAAGAACTGAGCTGTGTCCTTTCTTTTTATTTGTGCTCAAATTTGGGAATATGTGACTGGTTGTATTTACTCAGAGTATTTTTTTTTTGGGTGGGGGAGCATCACTGCTCTCCGGTGGTGGGAGTAGGAGGCCCAGCCCCACAGCTGGAATTGAACCTTAGTCCCAGTGGGCCGCAGTCCCGCGCACAACCACTACGCCACCTGGGCTCAGCCCTACTCAGAGTATTTTTAAGTTTGATAAGCAACTTTCGTAAAACGACATTATCTCAAAAAAAACCAAAACAAAAAAACAGGTCATTTGGTACTGTGAAAATGCAATCTATAGGGTTGAGCCCCGGTGGCGTAGTGGTTGTGTGTGGGACTGCGGCCCATTGGGATGGAGGTTCAATTCCAGCAGCAGCTCCACAGGAGCAAAGGCTGGGCCTCCTACTCCCACTACCAGAGGGCAGTGATGCCCAAAAAACAAAAATGCAATCTATAAAGCAAAGAACAGGGACCAATCAAACTCCAGGATAAACATTCTTTCTCAAGTAATGACTGAATTTTCCTGAGAATCAGCATGAGCCTGTGTGCAGACCAGGCTGACCTGAATTTGTATCCTTGAAGTTTTGATTTGTATCCAACTTCTAGCCATGCTCCAGCTGCACAAGGTTTTAATGGTTCAAGTCAGGTTTATCATTTTGATCTTCTATAGTCATGTCTTCAGTGCAGTCTATTTGGCAGACACTTTCCTCCCATTATGGAGAGAGGGAAATCCCCAGAGGCTTAATTCCTATGCTGATCCTACAACTGTATCTTGGGCTTTCGTTGTCATCTATCGTCTTCTGCAAACCAATTCTCGCAATTTAGCCACTGATATGAATCTCTCCTCGATTTGGGATTATATGTTACAATCCTAGTTGACATCTCACTTGGATGGCTCTTGTTTGGGAAAAAAAAGCCTTTAAAACTGCAGATGTTATTTAACTGATAGCCAGGCATTACATAATTTCATTACCACACTTTGTTATAGCACCTGTACCTTCTGTGTTCCCTTCCTGAGGGCAAGTATCCAGGAGGGCCATGATGTAAGAACTCATTGTTCTTAAGTTGGAGCTCAGATTTAGTGCCAGCCCCATCTGTGTTAGTCCAGGTAGACTAGAGGAACAAATTCATAGACACACATATGGATATAGGGGTATGGTTTATATACAAGAGGGATAGGGCATTGAGAAAGCATCCCAACCCAGTCCAGTTCAAAGTCATAAGTCCGATATTAGCCCATATGCCCGATATCAGTCTATAAAGTCTCCTTCTGACTCATGAAGTCACAGGCCAGTGGGTGCAGAGTCCTAGTGGTGGCAGGGGTCTCACCATGGCTCCTCACTTCCAGGGCTCAGGGTCCATCAACAGCATCTAGTGGTGGTAGAAGCAACTCAGCACTGGCAGGGATCTCCACATGGCTTCTCTAACTTCAGAGGTCTGGTTTCATCAGGGTAAGGCCATGTAGCTTCTCCTCCAACTCCTCGGATGCTGCCATCTTGTCTTGTCCACAGTTCATTGTCTCTGAGACTAACTCCCAATAACTGGGGAGATAGCTTCTCTTCTTAATGAGGGAAATATCGCAAGATTTCTCAGAAGTCTCAGGAGAAAGCCATGCCCACACAGAGGCCTCATTGGCTACTCAATGGCTATCCCCAGAATAACAGGCCAGACTCCACTCCAACATCTCAATTATGAAATTAACATAAGCAAATGACTGCCACACCATTCCTGGAACTAAGTTTGTTTGTTTTAATCTATCTTTGGCTTCCTTTCCAAACCTATGGTTAATTTTTGGCATCCCCCCTGGGGATAATGATTTTCTATTAATATTGTCTTTGATTAGCCCCTGGTTCTAATTTTTTAAAGTCCTCTTCAGAGAGGGTATTAGGCCAATGTAGGCTAACTCCATATCATAGACCTGAATTATTCACTTGTACAGAATCAATTGCTATTTATAAAAGACAATGGGTGTTAGTTGTCAGGGAAATTTTACTATAATATTCACTGAGAATATCAGTTACAGGTTTACCAGAATAGTAAATATCTTGATACAGACTATGCTTGTCTGCCTCTCAACAGTTAAGCAATCTTGGTGCAGCTGTCTTCTGGTTTTTTTTTTTTTTTTTAAATTTT